>JAPYZJ010003622.1:0-26407 GCA_030522765.1 Ophioninae sp. B BG-2022a | reverse complement strand
GTTTCTTTTGGCCAAATCGACAGAACTATTCTTAAAAAGTATCAGGAACTACGTAACTCGACTGCATGCCAAGAAAACACCCATTTATTCTTGCTCTGCTGGGAAATGATCTGCTACCGGAAATTAGCAGATCATCTTTCAATCACGTTTCTTTTGGCTAAACCGACAGAACTATTCTTAAAAACTATCAGGAACTATATAACTCGACTGCATGCCAAGAAAACTCCCATTTAATCTTGCTCTGCTGGGAAATGATCTGCTACGGGAAGTTGGCAGATCATTTTTGAAATCCCGTTTTTTTTAGCTAAATCGACAGAACTATTTCTAAAAACAATCAGGAACTATAGAACTCAACTGCATGGCAAGAGAACTCTCATTTAATATTGCTCTGCTCGGAAATGCTCTGCTAACTTCACTGACATTCCAAACACACCAAATAAATCTCCATCGCATAGAAGAAGCCTACTCTACGACCGTTTGAAATATCGTGATTTCTGAGATTCTGGAAAAGTGGCCAGGGAAGACGAAAAATTTTTTTTCCGTTTTTAAACTCTTAGAAGGGTCTATTTGATCGGAAATTTTCCGCTGATTACGGATATGCCCGAAATTTTGCCGAAAGTGCAAAATCAGACTGGGAAAATGGGAAAAACCTTTCCAGAATATTTTTTCGTGATTTTTCTCTAGAAATGGAGAGGTCAATGCGAATTGAATTGTGGATTTGTCTTCAAGGTATGAAAATACATCGTCATGGACCCGCGATATGCCACTAAACGTCTAAATAAAATGATTAATTCGAGCCTAAGCCCGCTGAAGGGGCGCGGCAGGTGTTGGCTGCCTCTAAAAATGAATAACAATTCAGGGGTTGATACGGGAAGCATACATGCCGATATCAATTGCCTCAGAATTTCACCCGGAACCTCCGATTTCACGGATGACATTCTTACGTGGGACACGTAAGATCCGGAGTATAGGCTTTTCAGAACTTTATCCAAAAATTCTTTTAGAATTCTTTTATTCTTGTCCTTAAAAAGTTGAATTTTTTTTGGATGCCTGTGTTATTCGAGGGTGTACAATAGTTTTGCACAAGGCTGTATAACGGGTTGGTAATATAGTGTGCTGACGTACATCCGTGTGTACGTATGCACGTATCCGAGTGAACCATTAAAACGCCACCAATCTGCGTACGGAGCGCACTCTCGCGGGCGAGTGCCCGTTATATTTTGACGTCGTTAAACGCACGAGGACTTGCGCTGTGCGACTTCACGGTAATCTTATCGCGCTGCAAAGATATTGCACCGTTTACGAGAAACACTATAAAATTCCGTCTGGTTTTTTTGTTTCTTTTTCTCTCTCTCTCTCTCTCTCTCTCTCTCCCACTCTTCTCGGTGCTCTTTCTTCTTTTCTCTCCCTTGTTCTTTCTTTTCGTAAACTGTGTCGTTCTCGAGATGAAGACTCTACACTAAACACTGGAGTCCCAGTTTCGCAGCTTCGTTTCGCTTCCTCGTACAACTGGAGCTCTCCGAATCGACGGAGAAAAATCGCCGAGATTTTTGCTTCTCCTTGCCCCGTTCTGCGTTTCCACTGCGCAGGAGAACTTTACGACGTTTCCTCGTGACTATTTTTTTTTCAGCCATTTGCGAGTAATTTGGTGGCAATTGGGAGCGATCCTCACAATTTGTAGGGTTATTTTTGGGACGGGAATTTTGGCAACGATCGGAGTGACGATTTTGCACTTGAGGAATTTCGGAGAGATTGATACGGGACCATCCAAAATGACCCACCCGAACAAATCCATTGGAATACTATTTAAAGATAGTATAAACAAGTAGCTTCAAAAAATCCAAATAATCCTTACTTTTTATTAAATCCCTATTCAGGTACCTATCGCTTAGAATCTAGGGACTCGCCGACGAATTTCTGGTTTTGTTTCTGCTCCTCCGATTTGCTTACTTAACTTTCGCCCTTTATCAGTTCCATATCCCATTTCTCATTAGCCCACAGTTATCAGGCTCCACGTTAGGTCTCGTTAAACTTTTCTCGCCATTAGAAATTTAGGCTCGGAGGATTCAGGGCCAAGAGTACGAAACGAATCTCCGTCTCTCTCTCGCTCGTGGTTTTTATCCTCCGCACTACCCGCCCCCCACACCACTTCACTCCTCAACTCGGATGAAGAAGAAACGAGAGGAAGGGAGTAACAGAAAGCATAGTGTTGGAGAGTAGCTGATGATGGTGCTCACTGGTGGTTCGGTCTTCCTTGCATTATACCACGTTCCTCTTCTCCTACGGCAAGACGAGCGAGGGAGGGAGAGAAAGAGAGAGAGAGCGCGAGAGGGAGAGGGAAAGAAAGAGCATCTATACTGTGTGGCGTCGGCCTTGCGGCGTTGCCGTTTCGTCTTTTCGTATCTTAAACTTGCGTATACACGTACACACGTATCGAAGTTTTTTACATATACAGGGTGACCGAAAATTCAACGCGTTACTTCTAAGGGATCAAACTAGACCACATTTGCAGTAAATTCAGTTATATAATATATTGTACTAAAATCAAATGTTAACGAGTTATTCGAGATTTAATGATTTTCGTCAATACGTCAAATATTTAATTCTGTCAATAATTTCCTCATCTTATTCATTTATACTAAATACCGATTTTTTCCAATTGATCGATTTACGACTTCAGATATTAAGTACAATTATTAACCTACGTTAACTGAATGAATAATAAAATTAATTAACAAAATCATCAAAATTCCATTAATTAGTAAAGTAAATTTATTTGGTTCAATCCTTAAACGTATCAAGTTCAGTTTTATCGATAAACCAAAATTAATAAAAATAATAATAAATTTAACAAAAATTAAAACATACATTCCTCGATACACATTTTCATATTGTACATTACACGACCTTATTTGCTACAATCGAGCTCTACTTTTATTTTATTTACGACAATTAAGGGCCACTATTACTTTTTAGTTATTCGATCCTTCTGGTAGGACGATTTTCCGTCACCACGTATATACGTATGGGAGTTAGGTAAAGAAGCAGAAACGGCGACACGGTGCCAGCGCCACGAGGCGCTCATGGAAAAAAAGGCTCAAGCGTCGACGTCGCCTCGACGCCCCGCGAACTTTGGCGACCGCAGGGAGGCGGGCGCGGGGGGGGGGGGGGGGGGCGGGGGGGGGGGGGGGGGGGGGGGGGGGGGGGGGGGGGGGGGGGGGGGGGGGGGGGGGGGGGGGGGGGGGGGGGGGGGGGTTTGGTGAGAACGACGATGAGCCTGGAGGCTGTGTACTCCGGGGCACACACGCGTGTTAGCTCCTGACGTGAAATTCCTCTCGTCACTCCTTTCTCTCTTTCGATCTTCGTCTCCCGGAGGATCCGCCTGTCTGACGCGCTCTTTTGCTCTTTTGTAAATACACGAGGAATAAAAGACGCGCGTCGGTGAATGAGGCAGGTTGAAATATTGTAATTGGAGCAAACATTGGTGGATGGGTTGGACTGTGGTGATGGAAACGAAAAGTGATCGAGTGATGAATTTGAGTAAATGGGTTCTGGGTGGATATTGTATAGGTGCGTTACGTTTGAGGGAATATTTTAGTAAAATGACTGCTTCCGGAGAGAAAGTAACGGGAGATCCTTTATGTAAATGAGGACCTTTGAGAGTTAAAGCTTCACTGATGAGGAAGGCCTAATGCGAGGTTTTTCTGATAAGGAGTCCCTCAAATAGGGCCTTCGTAAGGTTTTTAACCCGTAATGGTCACCCGGGCTCCAGTGTACCCCAGGAAAATTTCGTAGGGATGTATAATTGAGAATCGAACTTGTGTTGTCACGTGTTGTCTGAACCTACTCCAACACTGTTTAATCGGTGGCACACCGATTGAACAGTCGACATTTGGTAAATGGTCGATGGTTTGGTAACTGAAACAACTGAGAATCGGAAAAACAGTATCACAGTAGCTGATACCAAGTTCTCGTTCCCTCCCACTCTCTCTTCTCTTTCCCGCTATCTATTCGGATTGGCGATTACTTTTACGAAGAAATAAACGGACCGTGGAATTTCGCCAAGTTTGCGGGGGAGTAAGATGGGCGGGTGTTTGGATGAGCATGCGCGCGCATTGGAACGATGTGGCCGTCCATCGACCTCTCTCCTACATGTATGACTCGTCTTTCCCTCGTTTTATCCGGAAAGAGCTATCCGTGGAGAAACGTCGAAAAGTTGATATTCGCAAACGCGTTATCGTTTTAGAACTGTGGTGGAGTGACATTGACGAGACCTGGAGGGGAAACGGTTTCGCCCAAAAGAACCGCGGGATGAAGTAATGAAGACTGCTCTGAAGGAGAGAGAAAACCAGAAAAATCGCCATTATTTGTGTTCTACTTGATTTATTGACGCATTTTTTCGGTCCTTTTAAAATTCTAATATGGCGAAAACACAATCAGAAAAAAAAGAACAAAAAACCCCAATATTCATTGAAAAATTCATATACATTTTGATTTTTACGATATGACAAAAAAACCTACGTTACGTTACTCTCGAAATAGTATATTTGCAAGAATAAAGTATAATTTTCATGAACATCACTATTTGCTACCTGCGAGACAACTGACGCCATTTTGACCATCGCCACCGATTGAATAGTGTTAGAGTAGGTTCAGACAAACAAAAACAAGTTCCTTAGCTGTTTTTGGTTCCGGTTATCCTGTAGTTCCTCGTTCCTTCCGGATCTTGTTGCCATCAGGTTTCTTCGATTCTCTCGTCCTCTACCTTCTCATTTTCCTTCGCCTCGCTATCGCCCCGTGTGACATTCCTTATCGTATACCTCGCGTGTATTCGCCTCTCGTATCTCGGGCGCGCTATCTGCTCTCACTGCTATCGCAAAGCTCGCGGTATGTGCAACGGTTCGACGCGCTCGTCGAGCCGCGCCGCACAGCTCTAAAAAATCGCCTCTCTCGTTTTCTTCTCGACCTACACTTGTCGCGTGCGTATTATCATTGGCCGCTGCCTCCTCTCGTTTGTGTCCCGAGCGCACCCCGAGATTCCCCGAGTTTCACGCTTCGCAGATTTGACTAAAGTTACCGAGGCTACCACGGTCATTGACACTTCCGTTGCTCCTCTTCTCTCATGGACAAGAGAAGTTGCCGGATGGTCCACCGATCGGGATCAATCTTGGTGGGTTCATCAATCACGCGGTTTTTCCTGAGACCCCAGTCATCTCCGTCCTTCAGTTTTCACCCATTTGCTAAAAGTATGAATTTTGAAAGAATTCTGGCGTAGAATCCAGATTCCAATTCTCGCATTCACATGAACCAAGCGGTTGCAATAAGCCATCGAAATTATTTGAAAACGCGATTATGTCAGATTAAAAAATGTCTCCGAAGTACCATGCTAACGGTACGTTGCTCTTGGAAGCATCGACGGGAGCTCCCCCCTTTCAGTGACGCCATCTTCACGCGCTATTTTTACCATCGAGCACTGGCGTGCGTTTCGTACCGGTTCCTTCCTCCGCCGTGCGGTCGAAGGACAAATTGGAAAATCGTGTCGGTCGATACGTCTGGAAACGGTCGTTCACGAACGCGGGCTTTCCAATCCTTTCACACCATCCTCATTCCAGTGCTATCTAAAACTTGATGAACTCAACGATTACGACACTGAGAATGTTTTGGCTAAACGGCTGATGATTTTCCAAGTGGCGATCAATTAATTTCCGGGAATCGATGGAAAGGGTAGAAGAAGAATGAACTGTCGGAGAAATCCTGTAATATCAGAAGCGAAACGGCGTATACGGCAGCGAGAGTGTATAATAATGCAAAGCAGCGGTAGAAAGAACAACGGAGAGAGTCAGAATGAGGTCCAGAGGACCAAGAACAAGAAACAGAGAGAGGGAGAGAGATGGCGGGAGGGGAAAGAGAGGAAATATACGAATAGGGAATAAGAGAGAGGAAGAAGTACAGCGGGAGCAAAGCCAGAAGGAGCGGGAAGCAGGCAGCCTTGGTTTGCGGAGGCACTGGCCAAGGCACCCATTGTCCGCGCGCCGTCTCTTGTTACGAGACGAGACGAGCCCAAGCACACGGTCTCTTCAGGTCTCGTGTAGAGAGAGAGAGATGGAGAAAGAGAGAGAGAGAGAGAGCGAGAGAGCGAGAGAGCGAGAAACGAAGAGCGAGGAGGGGGGAAGAGGGCGAAGGAAAGAGGCAGAACTCGCCAGGCAAACGAACCCACAGCTAGACGGAGAAGAAGCCAAGAGCACAAGGGGGAGAGCCAGGCAAAAGCGAAAGCGCGAGAGTGCGAGAGAGAAAAGCAGCGGTCAAACGAGCGGACCCAAAGCTGGTCCCGGGCTGCTTTCCAAGCACCTCTTGTTTCTCCCTTTCGTTTCCTCTCGGCATCGGGCCCAGGGAGGGAGGGGCCCCAAAAGAGGTTATATGGAAGACGAGTAAGAAAGAGCCAGGACGTGTAGGACGAGAGCGGAAGAGAGGAGAGAAGAGGGGACCCCGAGGAGCCGAGTAAAAACCAAGAGTGTTGTTGTACGGTTCTTGAGGCCCCAAGGCAATGGGTCTTTGCCTCTGGGTCCTCTCTGGCTTCTCCTTTCAGGAATTTCGTGCCAGAGAGGAAGAAACCGAGAAAGAGAGAGAGGGAGAGACCAGGCCTTCTCTCGCCCCATGTTTTGACCTTTGCCCGTATACCCAAAATTCACCAAAAAAACTCCCGTCGTACCCACATCCCTATCGTTCCTCCTTGAACCCAACAGCCCACCACCTCCCCTTACCATCCTTTTCGTATTTATAACCGGTAAACTTCATGCCTCGTTTATCTCACGGATTGTCTCATGAAATTATTTCAGACTCTCCCACTCTGACCCCATCCTCCTCGTCTCATATGGCCAAGTTATTAGGAATAGGACTGCGCTGCTGATAACCGCTTGGTAATAATTGCTCGGGGCGAGCTCCTTCGCCGTATAAGTGTATTCGAGCCACGTACCGTGCTATGTCCGGGACGGATGTTTATGTAGTCGCGCGAATTACGACGAGATGTATATACAAGTAGTATAGACCGGGATATACGCGCGGTTGGGTATCCTGCCTTCCACGGATATCCTTTACCTTACTCGTGTGTGGGTGTCATTTATATTCTTAAATATGAGGAAACGTGATTTTTATGACACGCCGTTTCGAGGACCCCGCAGTAGCCCATTTTAGTAGTAGTGCACATTTTGTACATTGACTGCGAGTAATATTCAGCCCGGTCGGACCCAGGCAATGTCAAATGTTTTCGGTGCTGGAAATTTCGGTCGTTACAACCGCGTTCAAGAATTTTCGTACGAAGGCCACTCCAAGGATGTCTGATTAGAAACAATCAACGGTTCAACGTATAGTCGAGTCCTCGAAACAGCCGGATGCACCGACAGCCAATGTTGGAAATTTAGGAGAGGTCTTGCGTGTAAACTGCACGTGTAAATACGAACCCGTATGGTACTAACGTTTGCTCATACATAGTGTAGAAGCCTTTGGGTGGGAGCTGGAATCCGTAGGGCCCATTAGACGAGGGTGCGCCCGTACGGACATCACCAGGGCCCGACGACCATATTTCCATTTATACATCGTGTCTGCACGACACACGAAATCCGTTTCGGTTAGGTAGTTGTACAAGATCATTGCTATGCAATTCCATATTACTTCCGAATTGTTAATTCGGTTGCATTTTATTACGAATAAATATCTTATGAAGCAATTTTTAAGATGGGAACGAAAGAGCCACAATTGAGGGGGATTATTGTTTATTACTTATTGTAGATCAATTAATTTTATTATTTATTACTTATTATTATATATTACCGATTACTTATCATTTTAATGATTGATCACTTATTTCAATAAGTAGTACAGATTACTGATTGAGCATAGTTAATAAATAATAAATCAATTACTTGTGGCACCGAAATATATTTCCTACACGAAAAAGAACAAGAACGAATAGCGATGTCGACCGGGGCAAATTTCCGTAGTAAACCGATGACTCCACCACCGTACCGCATAACCGTCTAACATACCCCGAACAATGTTGGAAAACATAGTTTGTTCGACGATTTCCCGCTGAAATTTTGCCTCAAGGACCGTACGAAAGCAGCGTGACTAAACGGTCCCTCTGCCCCCGCGGTGCACTTGTTGCACAAAGGGAGAGCCTTGCGACAGGGAACGGGGAACGGAGGGGATAGGGCGGAAAAAGACATTGGTAACGAGGCAGCGATGTAGGAGAGGGTAGAAGGTTCGAAGGACAAAATCCTTGGATGGTCCGGGTCTCACAGTGGGCCCTATATATAGGCAACTGTATATACTTTTATCTTTGATTTCTTTTAGTTTGTGGACCCCCCGTGTCGAGGCCCATGAGACCGGACACACAAGCGTTGCATTTCTATTGACACGAGAGTGGGCTCGAATTGCTAGAAAGATTCAACGAGAGAGAGAGAGAGA
This sequence comes from Ophioninae sp. B BG-2022a, assembly GCA_030522765.1. Classification (NCBI taxonomy): domain Eukaryota; kingdom Metazoa; phylum Arthropoda; class Insecta; order Hymenoptera; family Ichneumonidae; species Ophioninae sp. B BG-2022a. The sequence goes on along the minus strand of JAPYZJ010003622.1, from coordinate 17,944 downwards.
GAGAGAGAGAGGGTGTACAGCAAAGCCACTTTGGTCTTTGCTTGGAATCTGTATGGTCTGCTTAGCCCTCTTCATGAGTTAGTTCGCGTGTACGTACACTTTTTTCCTGATCGTAGACTCCTTGGTCTCTCTTAACCGTGTCTTTCCCCTGGTGGTGTGGTAATCCTTGACCGTTTTTTTTGTCTCTCCGCTCCCTTGATTGAATTTTCCCTCGGGAAGAAGAGGAAATTGGGGTTAGGAAACTCGGTCCTTGAAAGCATCGGCTCTTGTAGTGATAAACGTGTAGGCTAGTGCTGTTGTTTTGCATTGAAGAGGATCTCAAGAGCTTCCTCGTTATTGGTGAAGAGTAAAGCGGAAATACACTGAACTTTGCTTTTTTGTGACACGCAATGAAAATCGATTTTTATCAAACGGCTAATTTTTAGGTTTGCTTGGGTCACCATATCTCGAAGTTTGCATCTCTGTAATGCAACGACCCCAAACGAATTTCGTAAACCTTTGTGAAATTTGTAGTTTCGGACTATTAAAATTCAGGATTTTGAGTTTTCTGGTCCCAAGATAGCCAGATTTTTTGAATCGCGATTTCTCAAAGACGAATCTCAACCGCAGCTCGGGTGGTAATCCTCGACCTTTTTTTTCGCTCCCTACCTCGATAGAATTTTCCCTCGGGGGAGAGAAGAAAGCTGGGGTGAGGAAACTCGGTCGTTCAAGCATTGGTTCTTACGGTGTCCCATGAGCGAACGGTCCCGCAAGTGGCGACGAGCCTCTTCCATTCGGAACACGTATTACATGAAATTAATCTTCTCGAATCTCGGTAATCGTTGGCGATTCCTCCTATGCCACGACCACGCTGAGGGGAAGAAAAAAAAAACGAATCACCGAAAGATTCTCGTCGAAACACATGGAATCGGTTTGCGGTGGGGCCACACGAGACCAATGACACACGCATACCCGAAAACCAAACAGGAAACGATTCATTGTGTATACGAATTCTTACCAGCATCATCGTACGCCCCCCCTCTCGCCTCTCTTGGCTACCTCTCCCTCTGTCTACCTCTTCGTATTCTTTTATTATTTATTCTTCCAGTCGGCTCGTTGTCGTTTGTTTTTTTATTTTTCTTTTCCTCGATCGCAGCCCGTTGAATATTGGCGTTTCATCGCGCTTCCGAGAAGTATTGTGATAAAATTGGCGTCTGGAGAAAAGGGTTCTCGGGTTCCACTGATCGAACGGTGGAGTAAAGTATCGGCGTTGGTGTCGTATCGTCTAGAGGTTTAAGGGGTTACACCACTGCCGAATTTGAAAAATAACGTTTTTTTTTTCATCGCTTGTACAATGCTTTAACATTGGAAAAACAATATTAAAAAGTAGATGGATTAAAGGTGAAGAAATGTTCATGTATTCAAATATTAAAATTAAAATATTCAAACTAAACTAATTCAAATAAATATTAAATTATTTACTAGAAAAAAAAATTAAAAAAAGTTTCTCCTCTTAAATATATGTTGAATAATCCCTCAAGAATTGCCATCCAACGAAAAAGTCATAAAAGTTTGGGCTTTTTTTTTCGATGACTGGAGTGTCGTTACCCCTTAAAGCACACCCACATTTTGAGATCTGACGCGCACAAGCGCGTGTCGAAAATGCAACGTACATTCTTTTTTTACTTCGTTTTCGTCACTTTGCGTCTTTCCCTCAGCGTTTCCACTATCTTCTCTTTGCGCACACGACTTTTGGCCAACCAAAGCGGGTTGTAATTTACGCGGATTTACATGTTAAACGGCGGCGTAGCCCGCGCCCGAAGACTCTTTCTTTTGCTGTGGGGAGTCGAGACGATACACATCTATCTATACGTGACTGGTGTCCTCAACAGCGCGATTCCAACAGCCTCTTCTTCTTCTTCTTCGTTGGTAGGGAGAGGAGAAGAAGATTTGAGAACCTCCGGGCATAAAACAGTCACCAATACCATCAACGGTCTTCAAACCGTCTTGATGTACGTAGCTTTCTCTCTTCCTTGCCCCCTCCTTCACTCCATCCTTCCCTCTGTATTTATCACAATTTTAAATTATATTTCTCATCGATATTTTATCGCATAACAAATAATAATAATAATAATAATAATTTAGTATTATTATTGTTATTATTCTCATGAATTATTTCTGTATTTATTAATTTGTCCTACAGATTCTTAGGCGTAATAAACCATCGATCAATCAAACAATCTCGCTCTCCTCTCCGTCTCCATTTTTCTCATCAACTTTATCCATTTGGGAAAAATGGTGGACGCGTGTATACACAAAGGACACGAAACGAGAAAAGAGAGAGGTTTCTTGGTTGATGGTTGGTGGCGCTCTCGGGAGCAGTCTGGGTTTGCGACGCTGGTTAGGCAGTGTTGGCCAGGTCGGTAGGTAGGCAAGCCCAGCCGAGAGCAGAAAAGGAGGGAGAGAAGGAAGAGAGAGAGAAAGAGAGAGAGAGAGAGAGAGAGCGCTATATACCCGTTGATGGACCAGAGCTAATCTAAAAATCGCCGGAACTTCACAATTATAGTAATTTACCAGCCGACAACAAGCTGTACACACAAGATCTCTTCTCGGTCCTCCTATCCCCTCCTGAGGTCCTCTTTCCTTCATTTCTTCCCACCCTGCTCTCCACCCCTTTCTTATCCCTTTTCCATCACTCCCTATCTTCCGTAATGGCATTAGCCTGCTCTTTCGACTACTTTGGTCCTCGTCCATTTCGTTTTCACTTCTCTAACCTTCTTTCATTTTTCATGGACCACGATTTGCACATTTTTGTAAACGCTCCAGTTGAGAAGCCGCCATCTTGGGTGCCTTTTCTCCGTTTCTTCATTTTGGGTTCTCTCTCTCAGTTCTCTATTTCTCTCTGGAAGTAAAATAAAATTTCGCGCTTCGTCGGGCCTCCTCGCCGCCTCGTTAACACGTCCGATTTAATTATATAGACGCTTTCGGAGATGATTGTCGTCAATTAAAAGGAACATTAAACGCACCTGGGTATCGAGACCCGACCGTTTGAGATCGTTATATAAGAGTAGGCTTTTTGTTACCTATTTCTCGGTCTTTTTTTCTCCTCGCTATCTCATCGTCTGCTCATTTGTGCTATTAGGACCCTGCCTCTCCTCGTTTATCGCGATGAGAACCATCATTATCACTTTTTTTTTTCTCGTCAAAGAAGATATCGTCGCAAATGTTTGGCCTCTGATGGCTTTCATACGTGGTTCCGATGGCACCTTATTTGCAAATGTCGAAATTGACATTCTGATGGAACCTCTAGTACGTGGGGTAACCGTGCCATCGATCATATGAATCATTACCGCCTCGAGTTCGCTCTACGTTCTTTGCTGAAAGCGTAAAATACCGTTTTGTGGAAAATTGTGGTCATTCGGTTAACCCACGTGTCTTTGAAAACGTGTGCTCGAAAATGAGGCTTAGGATCCCAGTCGAAAGGCCGCCACTGTACAGACTTCGACTTCATAGATATGCGTACATATTTAATTACACATGTACACAGAACTCGGTAGGCAAACAGAGAGAGAGAGAGAGAGAGAGAGAGAGAGAGAGAGAGAGAGAGAAGCAGTCGGGACGTAGGGCGCCGTAGAGAAGAACGAATGGGTCATAAAGTTTGGTACAAGGCGTGTGGCGCACATGTGCGACACTTATGAACAAGCGCTGAACCGTCTGTTCATTTATCGGAGATTTTATATGTTGCGCGAATGTTTAGTGGACCTCGGGCCAAGACAACGTTAAGGTTACATTTAAATAAAATAATACATATCATTTTATTCATGTTTTCAAAATTTTCGACACGAAAATCCACCTTAATTATGAATCATTATCAGGGATTGGTCGTCAAAGATGGGAATGTTGGATCGGTCGATTTTCGAGTCGGCAACTTAATATGCGAAACATTGTGAAATATTGCATCAATTTTGTTTGGTTTCCTGCATTATGTAATATCTGAAACATTGTGCAATATTGCCTTCATTTTGTTTGGTTTCTCGTATTGTGCAATTCGTGAAAATCTTGCTGCAATTTCATTTGGCTTTTTTGGTATTCCGGATAATTCTGAGTTGTTCTATCAAACCCTGCAATATTATGGACTTGAATTTCGCATCGTTGCGACGCAACGAAATTTCTTTTCTCGTTTCGTTATTTCCTCAGGTCCATCAGATCAGTATTTTACTTACCATTTCAGTGACAAAAAAAAATAGAGAAATTAACAAATAATTATTTTCGTTGCAACGTTGCGAACTTCAGTCTCATGCAATATTGTCGTTTTTGGGACAGCCTGTATAGATATATTGGTTTTTCTGGTTGGTTCGGTCGCGAGGACAATATCAGACCCACGATGCGACGTGGGTCGAAGTAACGACGATCCTCAAGAATGACGTCGTTCCCAGGGGACCCCTTAACACATTTAAGGGGTATGCGTGCAAATATATTTATGTACTAGTGTGCTTATTTACATACACGTATATGTGGTGCCGCACAGATATGCTTTTAGAAAACATACGTGTACCGCACAAGTTCTTCCTCGTCTACCTGGAATATTTTAGGACCAAAGCGATCAGTGGGCGCGATAGATACGCGTTTCGTCATTTTGTTTTTTCTTATTCCTTTCCTCCGTCTCTCTCTCTTTCTCTCTCTTGGTCCCTTTCTCTCTTTTCCATCGTGTTCTTTCCGCTGAACAAACGTGAGTCCAACGTACGATCGTTTGAATATATCAGCAATATATTTCCTTAACGGCGATGGGAATCGTGTACGAAAATTAGCGACACTCGCGCGCTCCTACGGACGTTCCTCCGAATCGTATTTTTTCGATTCTCTAGAATTTCCTGCAAGCGTGTGCGCGCCTCCATACTTTTAAGTATTGGACTCGAGATTCCCTCTCGGGCAACCCATCAACGACGAAGATGAATTTCGGGAGAATCGATGAAAATATATGCGAGAGGAGAAAAAAAAAAAGAGAATTTTTCGCCGCTCGTGTAATATACGGGCGTGCATACTGCCTCGTGTGTTATAAGGAGTGTCGTGAAAAGATTTGTACCTCGTCACGGATTTCGCGCGGATAACGATGGATTTTGATTAGTTTTTATGGCGAGAGAAATAAAAAATTGGGTTCCTGTATATTGAGATCCTCTTGACCTCGTCTGCCTTGCGATCTTTCAGTTGGCCAATTTTCTCATTCCAGTCTATTTTTTTTCTTGTATTTTAAGAGGGCTACGAAATACTTTGAGTCGTTTGAATATTTATATAAATTATTATACAATTTTCAGAATGATTTTTCAAATATTTTATTTTTATATAGAAAATTGCATTGCTAAAATTTGTCACGAAGTTTGAAAAATGCTCGAGAATCCAATTAGAGTCCTACAACGATTTCGTCCTCGTCCTCAATCTAGTACTTATTTTCCTTTTTTTTTTTCTCATACGTACGGAAATACGATCCCATATTTAAAAAATCGGGACGAAGCTCACCAAAGTGTAAACATTTCGAAAAATATCCGAATTTCTCGATCAGAAAAGAAACAAAAAAAAAAAAAAACGATTATAAAATACGAAATGAAATTTAAAAAAGGCGTGTAACGTAGGTAGGTAAAGTACATGTCTATTCCCGAGGACCCGAGACTCTTTTTTTTTGTGTTCGCAAGTGTCACGTTTCTCTTAGCTCTCTAGATTCCTTTACCGAATTCGCTTCTTTGAATATCGTGTGCTTTAAGAATCTTAAAAGTGGGGAAGGAAGGAGAGAATAAGACGGAGAAAGATATCCCTACGAGTGAAGGAAAGAGAAAGAAAGAGCGAGGGGCGGAGGAGGAGAAAGAGAATCGATGTCTATACGATTAGCCAGAATTCTCGAGATTTTTTCTCCGTGTACCACAGTCATTTAAAATTTAAAACAAGTCTCGCGAATCACACTTCATTTTTGCTTCTTTTTGAGATCGGATACCTGTGTGTACACCTGTGTCTATATGCAGGTGATTCGAGTTATGTAAAAAGTCGAGTCTGCTGGATTTATAGATACAATATGTGAATCCATCAGAAATAGTTGTGATTTCCTGAATTTTAATTAAAATACGGAACGCAAATTAGAAACAATGTTCTTCTTTTGTTCAGACGAAAACGCGTTGGGTAAATTAATAAATTGAGAATTGTTTTGATCGTCAATTCGAACCGGCGTGCTAACAGAAAAAACCTCAGGCAAGCACGCGCCAATATCGTCGATTTTTATTTAAACTATTATTAAAGTGGAAACGTAACATTTGTAATTAATACAATTCTAACTAATTAATTTAGTCAACAAAAATTTAGCTATTCGTTGGCTGAATATTTATGTGATCGATATTTATTTGGGTCGCCAATTTGCTAACTTTTCTATGGTTCATCGTTTTCTATGGTTCAAATAATATTGCTTATTCGTATATAACGAATTCAAAACCTTTTCGCCCTTTTAATGTGGCACATAATAAACGTGAATTCCTTTTTTTGTTGAGCAGGAAAGGTGGACCCGACACCTCACACGTCATCCTTCAACATGGGCTACCTCGTCTCACCGTATCCGTACCCGAACGGTGCAGGAGGACCGATCCCCGTTTCGATGGTGAGTCATTTATTACGACATTACTCTTATCAAACAATTATCTTAGAAAACAAAAGAGATACGTAAGAACAAAGTTTTTATTCACTTTTGATCAAATTTTTAAATGAAATTAATGTGTTACTGTACCAAAACTCTAAGTACTTTTAGCAATTTTTTATTGTTTTATCGCGGCAGTATCTCTTGTTTCGACCTCACAGGAAGTAGTTCGAACATTTGTTAAGAGACGGCAGTAATATTGCGATGTTTTGAGTGGTATTGCAATGTGTAAAACTGCGCATAGGTAATTCTATTTTCTTCAGAATGTCTAGAAGAGAAAGAAAAATAGCTGGCCAGGCTTGTTCTGACGAGGTTATCAAAGAGGCACGTAGACGACTTGATAATGATGAAAGCAAAAGAGCTGTGGCTGCATCTTTAGGGATGACTCTTTAGGGAGTTCTAATCGGAAGCACAAAAAATCAGAAGTGATTAGTAGTTCACTATATAAAACACAGCTAGAGAAAGAAAATGAACAAACAAATAAACCTAAATCTGAACCAAAGCCAAAGAAGGTGAAAATCTTAACTAAACCAAAGACTAACAAGAAGATTTGGAGGTGTGGTGGGTGCAACGAAGTGTATAAGGAGCCAATAGTAGAGGACTGGATTGCGTGCAATACATGTAAGGAGTGCTGGCATGAGAACTGTTCAGACTATAATGGCTCCGGCGATTTTAAATGTGATATGTGCAAATAATATAGTCGCGCAATCTTATCGATCTCAACGCGCAATTTGACACACTAGGGTGTAAATTGCGCAATTCCCGATTTGTGATTTCGGTTTAATTATTTGGAAGATTATGTGTTTCTTGTTACCATTCGTCGTATAATAATTTGTTGCCATATCAATAAGGTTAATTGAATGAATAACTGATCTTAGATAGGATTAATATTTTTTGTTTTATGACTTATTGATTGCAAACTGCGCAATCTTATACCACCCTACCATACAAAAAAATAAAAAAAATGTATCATTGGAGAGGAGCGAAAAAAAGGGAAATAAGGAGAGAGGCTGATGACTATAGAAGGCGAGAGGATGCGTGTGGGCGGCCGCGAGATACGCTTGGGAATTCGAACGCTGCGCGATAACGAACTGTCGGGCAAAAAAGTCCTCTCTAAACGGTCGGGCCACCGCTCCTCCAGTCGCGTGTCACCAAAAACTAAAAAAAAAAAAAGATAAATGAAAAAGGGTGCTAGAGGTAAAAAAAAGAGGAAGGAAGCCCGGAAAAACAACATTGTGGAAAACTCGCGAGCGGTTAGTCGGTCGCACGGTCCGATGCTGGTAGGTGTCGTTTTCCAGTATGTGCAACGAAAAGGGAATGGGTTCACGATGTGCAAGCACGCAACGCGTTTTGTTGTGTCCCGCGGTTCAGACAAGGGTAGAGGAAGATAGAGAAAGAGAAACAGCGAGAGAAAGAGAGAGAGACAGGAGAATCGAAGTTGATTAAATCAAGAGGCTAGTGATAGCCTTCTGATTTTATCACCGTATCAAAATCACCTCGTACTTTCACCGTTTTCTCCTTTCCTCTCGCAAATCGTATAGGAATTTTTCAATGAAAATTGGGTTTTTAAAAATTCTTTTTTTTCTGATTTTCCGTTCTGTTACCTTTATCTTTATTTACTCCCTACCCCCTCCCCTTCAAATTCCCCACTCTTTATATACGTATATACTCGTCCACTCGCTCAATGTGCGTACGCGCATGCGCTCTCTTCGGACCATTAAAGGCCTCTTCGGAGTTGATAACCGCAGGCAGGCTGGTCACCATGCGACGATACACGCGCCACATCGGTCGCCATCGCTGACTCTTCTGACAAACACGAAGACGAAAAGCACACACGCTCCATTGTGGCCGTTGATTGTCATCTTTGACGGTAGCCGGTATTAAAGCTGCACACTGCGATCGGCCGCGATGATTTTTATCTACGCCGAAGAAGAGTAGGGCGGGGGGAGTAGAATTGCAACGACGAAAATGATAATTGGCTGATCGAGAGTGGATTAATTTTTTTATTGATTTTCCTAGAGGTGGGTTTACGTGGTCTTTCGAAGATTTGGAGTCATAATATTCGTGAGGTCCAAACGTAATATTTTTAGAGAAAAAAATCGATCTTCGTTTTCAATTCGACGATGTTTCTAGACCCTTCGGTTTTTTTTTGTTCGTAATAGGGAATACCATTCGTTCCCCTTTCTCTCTTTATCTCGATCTTCCTATCTCTCTTTGCCTCTTCTCAAAGTAGTACTCTCAGGATGCTCTCTTTTCGCATTGTGCTCGCCTCAATTCCGAATCTCTCCTTTCCTCCCTCTGTCTTTTCGTTGTGCCCCCCACTCTTACCCGGTATATACTTGTACGCCTCTTCGTATACTTATTCTTGTTTCTTCGTTCTCCTCGAACCGTGGTTCTCCGAGTTCTCGCGCAGCCCTCGCGGCAGGGAGAAGAGACTTCGTGGCTTGTCTCGGATTTACCTACCTCGCGGCACTCATCTCCTCTACCGTGTCATTATGTCGTTATTTCCGACAACGAGCGTGTCTCGACGAGACTGCTCCTCTCTCCCTTCTTTTTCCTCTTGCTACCTCCCTCCCCCCCCCCCCCCCCCCCCTCTCTCGCTCTCGTGAATTCCCCCATTTCCAACTATGCTCAGATAGTACGAGATCACGTTTCCAGTCCGTTTTGCTCGCTCTCTGTATCCGCATAGCTCTATTTCTATATATACGTGTGTATTAGGATATTGTGTATAAAAGCGAAAAAAAACTCGCCCTTTTGTAGCAGACGCAGATCTCGTTCGTAAAGAAAACAAAACGTGGATACGTGGCACCAAAATTTCACTCCCCCCATCGCTCGGTCCCTCTTGAAATTCTTTCAATAAAATTTTTTCGTTATTTTCACAGCCCAAATCCACCGGAGAAAGTTTTGATACCAAATTAACTTTGTGTTAATTAAAATAAATCGTAAAAAATTTGATACATAAAGTAACATCGCGAAGTTCTTCAAGTTTGAATTCACAGCAGCCTGCTGGTCGGTTTTGTTCGAAAAGCTTAATTGTTTACGGGAGAACCGGTTCGGAACATTTTTGAGATTATGTCGATCTTGTACATGTCCATATTGGCACGCGTCTTGTTATCGAAAGACCGAATTTTTTTGTCGTTTTTCGTCTCCCCCTTTCAGAGTACTCTCTCATTCGTCTTGCTCTCTGTTCCTTTTCCTCTCCTCCTCCACCTCTCTCTATCACTTTCTCTCTCTCTACGTTTTCTTCGTTTTGTCGTGTTTTGTTCGAGTGGCGAGCACCCCGTCGTCTCGATTCGCACTCGCATCGCATCACGAGAGTAGCATAAAGAGTGATACGCTCTCGAAGCCCAGGAAGGACGGCGAGAGAGAGCCGGTTTCTCTCGTCGATTTCTCGGAGAGGAGAATCTCGTTCGGACGTCTCATTACTCGCGTCTACGTGTGTCTCAGAGGCCCGTCGACTCGATGCCACGCTCGTGACTTCTTCGTCTACTTCTTCTTTTTCTTCATCATCATCATCATCGGCGTCATCATCATCATCATCATCATCATCATCATCATCATCATCATCGTCATCGTCATCGTCATCATCATTATCATCATCATTCTGCTCGTATCCGATACTCCGCCGGGTCTCGCGCCCAGCGTGGATGCGGGAGTGTCGAAAGGGCTTCCAGTTGTCGAGTCTCGCGATCGTCTCGACGCATCAACGGATTCCCGGGGAATCAAAATCACCGCGGGGGGGGGGGGGGGGGGGGGGGGGGGGGGGGGGGGGGGGGGGGGGGGGGGGGGGGGGGGGGGGGGGGGGGGGGGTGCTTGATACAAATAGGCTTAAGGCCTGATTTTTCTTCCTGCAGGCTCTCGTCGGAATCAAACGAAGAAAAGGTGAAAAACCGGTTGGCCATAGTAAGTTCACTCGATTTGCCGATCGCGACGGAGTCAGATACCCGGCTGGATTATAATATTATTGCAAATGCGACGCGTGCTATCCGTGTAATCGATCAGTCGTCGTCGTCGTTTGCTGTTCAAGATACTGCATCTTATCGCAGTCGGTACGGTTGTTTTTTTTCTTCAAAAGATCGAATCGTTTGCTTACTAAACTCAATTGGTTACGGTGAAATTTGGGGGAAAGCATTTTTCCTCGTGGAATAGCGATTGTCATCTTCTGCTCTGGAAAAGCAGATTGTCGCGTCGCGAAGGTTTTTGCCGGGTTGAGGAGACGAGAAAACTCATTGGGTACTTAAGGAACGTACATAAGGGTGGACAGAAGGATGGAAAGGGACCATTGACGGGGTTGATTCCAAGATCTCGATCGGATACACAAACACACGAACCCACGCATCCAAGTGCGACGAAACGTAAGAAGGTTCTACCGGGATTACTCTCCAGGCAGTTGGCCACTTGCCGTTTTACTTAACACCTGAGACTCCGGGGTTGTGCGGTTGGGGCGATCGCTTGGAAAGGATCGCTGTTCGAGGAGCTAGGGAGGATTGCAACGAAGTGGTTGGAGCATTGGAGGATCGAAGATAAGACGTTCAGGCTTGAAAGACGAAGGTAGCAACATGAAAATGCTGAGAAGAATTAGAGAGAGAGAGAGAAAAATAAGAATTCGAAAAGGCAAAAAACGGTGCGGAAAGCCTAGGTGATCCGGCGTCGATGTCGCGGGATAAATGAACCAGAATAAATGCACCAGACGGAGATAGAGACCTGCCAGACGAAAAACATGAAAACCTTGAACATCGACGAATACCTTGAACCAACCAAAAGAGGAAGTCACCTCTTTCCATAATTTTTCAATTTCAAGATAGGTTTTAAAAGAAAATGTTAGAGATACAAAAAATTGCGCATTTTCATACTAAATCGCCTGAAATATTTTTAGAATATTTCTTTGACATTTTTTTTTAGTATTTTTTTCGAAACTTACGAGTGAATATTTTGTTCAGTGTTTAAATATATATATATTTATACACATATGCAATTTTCCAAACTTTCACGGTTTTATGATCACGAAGTGACACATTTGATCTCTTTGCTGCCTGGAAAAAAAAGGTTTCGTCTTATTCCATCTCGATATTCTAAGGGGAAGTTCAGGCTGACGATACTTCGAGCGCGGAATGTCAGTGTCGGTCAGAGTGGAATACTCACAAAAGGCGCATAATGTGCGCACAAAAAGCCGTCGCAAACTCGAATAGTCACAGACGAGCGAATACAAAACTTCTCCCGTTGAGGGTGAAAAAAAGGAGCATTATTGGGGATACAAATGCGAGGGCTCGTAAAGCTGGAATTGTTCGTGGGTGTGAATTTACCATCCCGATCTTTATGTCACTTTCCCTTTTGCCTACTGCGACCTTTCACATATACGTGTTTGTTTGTATAAACGCGTGTATACTGAAAAATATGGGCGTGCTGGATACAAAAAAAATATATATCGTCAGGACTCGGCGCATTCTCGAATCGTCGCACAATACGTTTGCAAAAGAATCCTTAGTTCTAAGAATTCTTGCTCATTTCCAATTTTTGAAAAAAGACCCTTTGGAAAAAAGTTTTTTTACATCAAATTGTCGTTTCATAATAAATAGACTGAGACGTCGCATTTAACACTCAGTTTATAAAACAGTACAAGATTCATTTGAATAATGAATTAATTAGCAACAAAAAAAAAATGAAATCCAATAAGATCCATAAGTAATCAAATTTTTTAAAAGTTCCAAAATCAAAATGTATATATTTGATTCCAGAACGAGAAAGGGATGGATGAGAGAGGAAAGGGAGAAAAAGACCGATTCAAGAGCAAAAGTACACCCACCTCGGGTACACTGCTCGCTTTATACGCCCTTCCTCGTATATACTTATCTCGTAGAATTTAGTATCGCTTTTTCGTCGATCAATTCATGTAATTATCGGTTGAACGTACGGTGCCGATCGCTATACGTGGTCCTGGAGGCTCCGGTTTACCAATCTCCCTCTTCTTCCTCTTGTTCCTTCCTTCCCTCGTCTCACCGTTATTCTTGACGATATCTTACTTTCACGCTCGACCACGAGGCATCCTCGCGATAATTTCGTTTCCCTCGTATACACGCCGTGTGAATTGTGTACGCTTATGCCTCGACCCTTATATATATATATATATATATATATATATATATACACACACGTCCGAACGTACATAGGGTAATTGTACGCTGATGTACGTGTGTGTCGATCACGAGAAGCCACCTCGTATGAGGAGTGTTACGGGAAACATGCCTCATGATCGTGATCTCGCGGTTTATGCATAATTTATTATACACTTTTATTATACATTATAATATTATTATTAACGGATTATATTTATTATCCATCGTACAAAATGAGCGTACGCATGTGTCTGCGCTTATCTGTACGTGTGTGTACGCGTACTCACGTGTATACAATGCGTGAAAAAAGTAGTAACCCCAACACGAATTTTTTTATTAATTCAACGTTTTATTTTTTATTTGCATTTTCTCAAGACTTTTGTGAACAGGTGCCAGGTAGAATTATCAGGGACAAGAGTGCGCACTGTAATTGTAATAATTAAATTCCACTCCAATTTTAATATCAACATTTTTGTTCTTATCATAATCATAACACTTGACATTTAATTTGGGTACTATTGCGATATTTGGGATAATTTAATTATCATTTTTAAAAGTGTTTTTGATGGCACAAATGTTTCCAATAAGAGTGAGTTTACAACAGGCTACTGTGCTGGAGTTCGTTCTCGAATGTCTCTGTAATCACCTTCTCGTGTATATGTATATATATATTTATATATACGAGTGTGGATAAATATATACGAGGGGAGGAGGGAGGGGGCAAAAAAGTAGGAACTATATGCTTGGCTGGAAGATCCCGCTGATGAGGAGACAAGTTTTCCGCTCCACTTCGTTCACCAGCGTGTACGCCTTATTCACATTCTCCTCTGTGTCCCTGTGTGTATATAAAATAGTATTTATACGGTTGACTGTACATCGTTTTGTCCGCAAGCAAGAGCAATGCGCGAAACGTCCGAATGCGCTTTTTGCTCGTCGCGACGTTTCTGTCCTCCGCCGCGTCGTCGCAGGGCACACACTTTGCATTTTAAGTTGACCGGAGGTAAGGTTAGGAATAGGGGAATAGGCGGCCTGGGCATGGAACGCAACGACGGTGGTAGTGACTGGAAAGAAAAACGAGAGGAAAGAGAGAGCGTTAAAGCCAGAAGCTGAACTGCGCCGCGCTCATAAAATTTCTCAAATGTCTTCTCGGCAATTGAAAGTTACTTTAATTTCCCTTCTTCTTTTTCTTTCACTCTTCCGGTTACTGTTTTATGATATTCGCTTTTTCGTTTTGTGGTTTAACTTCCGGATGGAAGGTTCGATAGGTTAGTGGGATGCTCGCTGGAATCCAGGCTAACCGCAATGTTTATTTAATCATTTGTTCAAAAAGAATAAATGATTGAATAAACATTTTGGTTTTGTTTCAACGTTCATAGTTTTTTTTTGTACACAAAAACAAACAAGGTGGGATTTACATGGGTTACCTTACATCTCTATAGGGATTTCTTATGGATTCTCAAGATGCACACATATCTCTTTAGGGATTCGTTATAGTCCCAAGATGTAGCTGTCTGTCTGTAGGGATTTGTTAGGGAGTCCCAAGATACATTTATCCACAGGGATTTGTCTGCAATCGAAAGCATCGTCTCCTCGTATTTCGCAGTTTTCGGAACATTGCAAGTTGTACCGGATCTCCGATAAGGATTGGTGAGAAAACCTTGATGTTTTTTTCCAGCGATCGGACTTTGCACAAGCGGTTGAAAAAATCGTCTCGTCGCGTTCCATAAATGTGCTTCGACTTTACAAATTTTGAAACCGACAAAAGGAAAGGGAAACGGACGAAGGTTGTTGCAATTGCTGGTTGAGAAAGTGGGATATTTGTCGACGAGCAATTCGAGCAAACCGCGGGCAAAAAACGAACAATGTACCTTCGACATTATGACTGATGACAGTTGGGAGGTGATCGCGAAACGACGCGAAGAAGAAGGAGACGAAGAAACTCTCACCACGAAGGTGGACAGAAGAAAAGCTCCTGCGGTGATTCTTCTCCGAGCACGAACTCGCTCGCTGTTGAGACGTTAATTGAGCTCGGACGCTCCAAGATTCTTACGCCTTCTTGTTCTCAAGACTTGTCGCGTCCCCGTTCCCCCAATCACCCTCGATGTATCCTGGACATGCCGCGCGTATTACACACTGCTCCGATCAGGTTTTTCTTCGTTTTGCGATTTTCTTATTTCTGTCTACTTTTTTTGCTTGTCCTTAACTTCTGCTTTTCTTTCCGCCGTGGCACGACAGTGGGCGCTGTGAATTATAGCGAGAACAGGCGTAACGAGGAGGCAGAAACGGTTTACACCGGGAGACCATTTGTGATAATGTAATTATGAACACTTGATACGGAGACCCAGTGAGGTCCTTTAGGAGGAGTTCTCGATCGAGAGAGAACCTCACTTTCCACGTGAGGTTCCAGTTCGCAACGTTTGCGACCCAACGAAAATCATGATTTTTTAATTTCTCTATTTCTTTTTCACTGCAATCGTAATAAGAGATACCATTGATTCAACCCTCAAGTTTGTCTCTTGAATCGGCGTCTTCCTACCAACCGTCCACTCAATAATTCCGACTTTCTCGTGGAAGAGAAGGTAAAAGTTCGAAAGCGAAAAGATTATATAAATTGTTCGTACGTATGCAGGACTTTGATGTTTCACCCTCGGGACAATTCTTAGGACGATACTGGCAAACCCATTACCAGCGATAGTCCAATTTGTGTCGATTGCTCGAGTTCTTTTATCCTCGATGTATTCTTCGCACGGGGGATACAAAATTGCGGAAAAAAAGGGGATGACACGAGCAATGATGGTTTTACGGTGTTACTTTGAGGGCCCGTAGCCGCCGTAGACAACGACGTTTTACCAGACTGCTGCGATGACAAGTGGGAGTTTGACGACAATGATGATGATGATGATGACGATGAAGGCTTTCTACCCTTCCCGCAACTTTCCCAAGTGTCCACGTACGGGGCATGCACCCTTCAACCCTTAATTAGCAATGGCAACAAACTGGGGTTGTTTCAGGTGTTTCGCGTCGTCACCGTGTGAAAAATACAGGAGACAAAGTGCTTGAAAGAAGATAGAGGGAATCCTCCCTTCTCTTCCTACTCACCCTTGAACCTTTCCACCCCCTCGGTCTTCCTCCCCCCCTCTCATTGAATCTTCGTGTGCTGACGCTACCAAAGGGGCCGTTGAAAAGTTTGCGTGACCTCGAGAGCCGTTCGTGACGGAGAGAAGAGACCTATAGGTGCAAAACTTCCGACACTACCCTCACCCGTATCCCTTCCACCCTGTCTTACGTGAAATAATATATGCCAACTTATTTTCATTGGGCATCCTCCAAAATATTTATTTTTTCCTCCATTTTATGCAGATTTTTTGAACTAATACGAGAAATTGATTTGTTCACCCTCTTAGCTACAAATGTGAATGTGACATAATAACGATGCGTTCAAATATCGTTTTATCATTTTTTCAATTGAAGAGAATTGATTTTGGTTGCATGCTTTCACCCAATTGGACCCATGCAAACCTGTGCTGTTTTTTTTTGTATTTATTTATTCACTTTCGAAAATGTTTTGCACAGTTGTGATGCTATTACATTTCTCGTTGACGTATGACAGGTCAAACTGTATCCCTGTATGTCCGAGCACATACAAAAAAAATCCACATAAACGTACACACACCAATCTTGAATCACGTTTGAGCACGAAATTGGACGTGAAATCCGCTGTCGAGTGTATTTACAAAAACGATCCGGTAGAATTCTCCATTACACGTTTTTTATGAAATCACTGCTAAGCTCTCCTCCCCTCCGTCCACAGTTCCTTCATACCGTGGTGCTATCGTTCACCCCACTTTCTCTTTTTCCCTCGTATTTCCAAGTAGTTTTTCATGCATTGAATCCTTCCATGAAGGGGCCCTTTTTTTTTACCGCATAGCGGAAATATCGTGCTGGGGTTGATTCGTTCGAATCGCTCATTCGCACGAGAGCACGGCCACGCTGGAATTCGTATTAATAACTCAGGGGCGAGGGACTCCTCGATCCGGACGACCGAGTCCGAGTCGTCAAATAACGAGTTCTCAATAGGGCCCTTTCATACCCATTTTTAATCAGTTAAAAAGTGCTGTATCCGAGAATAAAACATGGCCGCGCGTACACGTGGGATATAGGCGTTCCATATACAGGGTGGTCAAAAATCAACAAGCATATTGCAAGTTCTAACGTGGTAATCCAGAATAGAGTAATAATAAAAATATATGGATGTAACGATATAATAATATATAATATATGATTGTTCTCGCTCTGCCTAACTCTCGTAGTATTATAATAATTATATTATTCAATTATGTATTAGCAGCTGCAATATCATCCTTGGTTTTTGGGACACCCCGTATATAAATATCCACAATAAGCTAAGTAATTTCGAAGACATATGACTTCGGGGACTGTCCCCAAAATCATAATTGCACCGATATAACAGGATGTTCGATTGTTTCTCTTTCTTTGTATTTATTCGCATATATATGTCTAAACATTATGCAAATAGAGTATGTAAACGTTTCTCATCTAACTTTTCTCTGTTCGGATACATTACAGAAGCCTTCATGGACTGTAGGCTTAATTGTATGTTTGATGCCCTGAACTCCCGGAAAATAATCATACCGACACTCAAGCTTTTCTTCACAGCCCAGTGTTCGAACGTATTGCAATTTCGTATGCACACGTGTGCAACTTCATTTTTAAAGAGGGTGGCGAGGGGAGAGGGGTTGGAATTGGCAACTGCACTCACGAGGCAATGTTCTCAATGAAAGCTGATGAATACGTTCGAACGTTACGTAATAACTGAACGCACGGTTCGTTCATTTTTTTCTCCATTCCTATCTCGTGCTATTTCTTCCATTTTTTTCATCCCTTTTCCACCATCTATTTTCCCTTCGCATTGATTTCTTTTCCGCTGCTCTGGTTTTTTTTTTACGCACGCGGGTGTACCGCCGATATTGCTATTGGTTATGCATTCCGTGGCTCGTCCTTGGCTATTCGTAATACTCGATACGTGTCGTATATAGTCATGTCACTTAGCCCAATTACTTCCGGTAGGGTAGACCGAGGCGAATCGGATCACAGGGCGAATCGGATCAAAATAAGAAATCGGTTGATAATTCAAATTTTGCATTGATATATAACGCACTTA
>JAPYZJ010003621.1:0-15784 GCA_030522765.1 Ophioninae sp. B BG-2022a | reverse complement strand
CGAATGAGTTCTTGTAAACGAGTGATTAAGAGTTATTATATAACTCAATTACACAAAGATACCTCCATTTATTTTTTTACAAAACTACCAGTTAATTTTAAAAAATTTATGAAATATGTTTTTAACATTTTTTGAAAAATCTTTCCACGAATGAGTTGTTGTAAACGAGTAATTAAGAGTTATTATACAACTCAATTACACAAAGTTACCTCTATTTATTTTTTTTACAAAACTACCAGTTAATTTTAAAAAATTTATGAAATATGTTTTTAACATTTTTTAAAAAATCTTTCCACGAATGATTTCGTATAAAGGAGTGATTAAGAGGAAACCAGAGGATCGAGGACAATCTTAGAAGTCGACTATTTACAAAAAAAAAAAAAAGTCAAATCAAATGAACGTCCAATGAATCAATCGGAGGGAAAGAAATGTTTTGACAGGTCAGAGACGAGATCGATGAGGAAATAAAGAGTCAAAGTGTACCGTTGAATGAATGTGGAACGAGACTGGTCCGGAGTCGTGCCGCCTCTCATGTTTATGTTAATCGGTGAAGAAAAGACACGATGAAAGGATCGAAATGAGTCTAGCCGCGACGCGATGCAATCCGGAGGTAAAAAAGGGACTACGAAGGGAGCCAGAAAAACAAAAAGGAACGAAAAGGCAATAAGATTGGCGCGTCGTATCGAAGGATTGCAAACGACGAAAAAGCATGAAAAGGTGGTGGCAGAGGGATAAAAGCGATCCGGGATATCTCGTCATATTATACAACTGAAAGTTCAAAAAAACAAAAAAAAAAAATTAACACGCGTACGAAATAAATCGAAGCCCCTATCTTTGGTGTTGAGGATCACAAACGCCGCCATCTTTTATTTCATTCTGGGTTCGTACAGAGTGTAGTACTCTTTTTATCGATGGATGAGACATTTAATGCTGAAAAAGACGAAAGGTCGTAATCCCTTTAATTTCGTGCTTAAAGTTCACCGACATACGCCCTTTTGCTGGTCAACGATAAATATATCTGGAGAATGAGAGGAGCTCGGATCGAGAGAGGGGGAGAAAACGTTTATTTCATGCTGCAAGAGGAGATCTCAGAGCATCGAGAACAGCAAATTTTACAACCCAGATTCGTTAGACGATCAGATTTTTTAATAGTTATAAAAAAAAGTCATAATAAGAATATAAGGATTTGTCAATAGTATTAATTATTTTTTTGTTACTAATACTGTTATCAGATTTTTCTGTTCAGACGATCAGATTTTTTAATAGTTATATAAAAAAATGTAATAATAATAATAATAATATAAGCATTCGTCAATAGTACTAATTATTTTTTCGTTATTATTACTGTTATTTATAATATATGATTATTAATAGTAGGTAGTAATCATTTAAAGTATTTGATGGTCAGGAATGATTAAAAATATTTAATGATTATAATCTATGGTAATCAATATTTTATGATAATAAAGGAGTATATAATGATAATGATGATAATAAAGTAGGAGAGAGAGGGAGGGTCAGAGAGAGAAATAATATCCATGAAGAACTTTTAGACAAATCTACGAAATAATAAGTAAAGAATTAACAAATTGATATACAAAAAGTTCAAAAAACAAAACTTTAGAGGTGACACAAATGCGAGTAGAAATCATAATTATGATTTTTTTAAATAATAAAATACAATAAAAATAAAAATAATAAAATACAATCAAATTAAAAAGAATAAAATACAATTAAATTAAAAAGAATAAAATACAATTAAAATAAAAATAATCAAATCAAATGATAACAATAATAATGATAATAATAACACTAATAATAATGAAATATTCTACAGGAACAAAAAGACTGCAGAAAGACTGCAGGAGATGGTAGATAGATAGAGAGAGAGAGAGAGAGAAGGAGAGAAATAATATACCACGATGCGCATGAGCGTGACCATTTTTATTTCGACGGTAGTAGAATTTTATGTGAGTCATAAAACACGTAAAGAGCACAGCTTTACTTGTTCCTTTTATCCACACCCCCTTCCCACCCCCGCTTCTACCGTTCTTCTCCTCGTCTTCATCGTTTTTCCACTTTTTCTTGTTTTTTTTTTCCTTCGACGTTCATTTATTTCGCCACATATTGATTTGCTCGGAACTCACTACTACCGAAGAACAATTTAAAGGTAAGGGATAATTCTTGGCTCACACGTTCCACCGGATGAGGTGGGTTTCTCACGATAATTCATCGAGCCAGAAAAAACCACGTTCTGAGGTTGCGAGCACGTACTTCATCATTGGACTGCCTTACTTTTTTTTTTTTGGACCAGAAAAAGACAGGTGTATGTAATCAAAAATTGAGGCCAAAACTAAACGAATTAATCCTAACCTTGTTCCTATATTTCCCAGGGGAAATCTTTTAATTGGATTTTATTGGATTCGTGAATTGAATAAAATTTACGAATTGAAAATTGAATAAAATTTGAGAATTAAAAATTGAATAAAATTTGAGAATTAAAAATTGAATAAAATTTCAGAATTAAAAATTAAACAAAATTTGAGAATTAAAAATAAAATAAAATTTGAGAAATAAAAATTAAACAAAATTTGAGAATTAAAAATAAAATAAAATTTGAGAATTGATGATTGAATAAAATTTACGAATTGAAATATTGAACACGAAAAACTGAAGTAAAACGAATACAGGACCAAAAAGCATAACAGGATTGCAAGATTTTGACAATTGAAATTTCAAATGATCAGACAATTATTCACTAATCTTGAAATC
This sequence comes from Ophioninae sp. B BG-2022a, assembly GCA_030522765.1. Lineage (NCBI taxonomy): Eukaryota > Metazoa > Arthropoda > Insecta > Hymenoptera > Ichneumonidae > Ophioninae sp. B BG-2022a. The sequence goes on along the minus strand of JAPYZJ010003621.1, from coordinate 13,012 downwards.
AGTAATTATCCTACAAAAATCGATATTTTCAGATATATCTTTCCTGGATGCTCATACTCTAATATCTCCTAATTAATCGACGTCATAGTTTACCTGATCAATTTTTCCATCCAATCGATCAACATCAGTCAAAAATGGCAGTGTGCCAATAGTTTTCGAATATCCCGATACAGTATTCGATAATATTATGGGATTGAAATTTGCCCCGAAACGCAACGAAATATTTTCGCATTTCCATTATTATTTCACACATATACAGGGTGTCCCAAGTAAGAATATCATCCGTGAAATGGGAGGGTGGGAGTGAAATTTTGAGGCGATTGATATCGGCAGGTATGCTCTCCGGATCATCCCCTGAATTGTTATTAATTATTAATGGCAGCTAATCAGGCACGCCCTTTAAGCGAGCTTAGCCTCGAAATAATTATTATATTTAGACGTTTAGTGTCATATCGCAAGTCCATGACCATGTATTTTTATACCTTGAAGACAAATCCACAATTTAATTCGCATTGAACTCTCCATTTTTAGGGAAAAATTTCGAAAAAATATCCTAGTAAGGTTTTTCGCATTTTCCCAGTCTTATTTTGCACTTTTGGCAAAAACTCGGGCATATTCGTAATCAGCAGAAAATTTCCGATTAAATAAACCCTTTTAAAAGTTTAAAAACGGAAAAAAATATTTTTCGTCTTTCCCGGCCACTTCTCCGAAATCTCAAAAATCACGAAATTTCAAAGGGTTGTCGAGTGAGCTTCTTATTAGCTACGGAGATTTATTTGGTGGGTTTGGAAAAGGTTTTTGCCTGACTTAAATAATGGCGTTGGATTCGTATCGATATCTCGTATGGGTTTCCCGGAAAGTCCACTTGAAAAATGGCAAAAAAAGAGGCAAAGGGGTGTGTATGGAAAAACTGGCAAAAATCGATAGTCCAACTTTGAAATTCTGCCAAAAATCGAAAAATCATCAGATTTAAATGATTAAAAAACCATTTTGAAGAGAAAATCATAACGAAGAGATTAAGCACAGAGTGGAGTGCCAAATCCTAAAGGGAAAAAAGTGATCTACGATTGAGTGAAAAAACTTTTTTTTGCCCTAAAATCCAAAAAAATGTTGGATTTTTAATATTTTTTTAAATGCTTTATTTCAATGTAATTTGATCCCCTGAGCACGAATCTACCATTAATTTTTCCAAAAGCCAAAATGTTCATAAAAAAATAATGAATAACTTCTAAAAACACGATTTTTTCTTAAAAACTTTGAGTCTGTACACCCTGTATATATATTTTTTCTTTTGTATTTTGAAAAAAAGAAAACAGAACACACACATTTTTACTGCTTTCCAACGCTACACAAACACGCCATAAGATTTAGCGTAAACGTGAAATAGAAAACATCGAACTAGAAAAATTGAAGATTTTTATGGGAAAACTTTCTTTTGGTTGGGAAGAAACTCTATTAATACTCGAGTCGTTTATCGATCATTTTCTTTACGATGATTGCTTACGCGGTGTAACGAAAGACATGCAAGGGAAATGGCGAGTGTGAGTCGTTGGTGGCTGCGAGGGACGAGGAGTGGGAGGGGGGGGGGGGGAGTGAATGAAAAATACAAATGACTGTTATACACGAAGAGGGTGTAAAAATCGATTGTGGAAGTTTTTTGCTATGCACACTTTTGTTCTCTCACTCTTGGCCTCACCTGGATAGCTCTCTCTCTCTCTCTGTACTGGAACTCTTAACTTCTGGTGCCGATCGTAAATTAACCGAGCGTCTAAATTGGACATGAATTTCGCATGAGATCCGTTCCATTATTCAAAGCCCAGCATACACAAAGCACACACAGTGAATATCGGACGAAGGCACAGACACGAAAGAGTCGATTCTCCATTTGGATCCTGAGAGAAAGGATCCTCGCATTCCTCTTCTCGTAATAGATAAGGGGGGGAAAGGGCGCTCAGGAATTTGAGAGAAATAAGAGACAAAGCAACTTTAAAGTATCGGGACGAAAATGAACCCAATTTTCATCTATTTTCTTAGAGTTTTACGGACATTTGAAAGCTGAGGAAATGAAGAGCTCAATGCTCCCAGAGCTTTTTTTTTAACAACTTCACCTAACGATTTAAACGCACAGAATCTAGGGGGCATTCAACTATGAATGTCTCTTTCATGCTCTGGAGTTTTGAATGAAAAAAAAAAGGTTTTTTAATGATAAGATTTTGAAAAATAGATTTTTCGGAAAGATTATATTTGAAAATGAAAAAATAGATTTTTCATAAAAATTAAGATTCAAAAAGGAAAGAAAAAGATTTTTATTGAAGGTTTAGATTAAAAAAAAAATCTTTTTTTCAATATTAAGATTAAAAAAAGATTTTTTTTAAATATTAAGATTAAAAAAAAGATTATTTTTCAATATTAATATTAAAAAAAAGATTTTTTTCAATATTAATATTAAAACAAGATTTTTTCAATATCAAGATTAAAAATAGATTTTTTTCAATATTAAGATAAAAAAAGATTTTTTTCAATATTAATATTATAAAAAGATTTTTTTCAATATCAAGATTAAAAAAAGATTTTTTTCAATATAAAGATTAAACAAAGATTTTTTTAATATTGAGATTAAAAAAAGAAAAAAAAAGATTTTTTTTTTAATTAACTCGATTAAGGTATTAATAGACTCGTGGATTTTCAAATCTTGATCGTATCACAAATATTTAGCCTTAAAACTACCAAATTTGATAATAAATTAAACCCAAACATGTTAACTTTTCACTTTCAATAATAATTCAAGTAAAATTCGACAATATTTGATACCACGAATTGAAAGTCGAATAAAAAAAAAACAAAAAGAAATGTTGCAACAAATAAAAAGGCTCATCGATCCGAAGCCTGGAAATCTTCATTTGTCAATTACGATATCGTCTTTTTCTTTTCTTTCAATATCAGTACGTGGTATCGGTGGCTCGAACTCGAGAGGGAAAATCGACCAATTTTTATCCGTCCAATTGATTGAAGTATCCTTCGAAAAGTACAGCAATTATCGATAAAAATGGTACGAAGGGAGGTAAGTGTTTTCTCTCAATTCCGACACAATGCGGTCCCCACCGAAAATATATATACAAATCGTAGGAACTAGGGCTTGAAGTGTGCAAAGGGCGCCACAGTTGAGCGATCGACAAAGGGGGCAGGGATTTAGGGAGCGACGAATTAACGTCAATTATTCCCATCAGGGCCTGCAACCAAAGGGAGAAAAAAAATCACTACGACGAATTTCATGAACTCCCAGACACGGTTTACCAAACAATATTCAACGTTTGAACAAATTAAAGGTGCCATTTCACACTCAGGTGTCAAACGAAAGAGAGAAAATCGACAATCTCGAAACATTAACCCAAACAAACCCAAGCAAATTTGTGGGGAAATTGCGTCGATAATTGTCGTATCGAAAATTGTTTGGGTTCGTTTTTGTTTGGGTTCGTTTTAACAAACAAATCCAAACCCAAATAAATTCTAACGTTATCCAGAAAAATCTCTAAACAAACCCAAACAAGTTTTTGGGGAAATCCCGTCGAAAATTGTTTGGTTTTGTTTGGGTTTGTTTCGACGAACAAATCGAAACCCAAATCAACTATAACATTATCCAGGAAAAAAAAACCCCAAATAAACCCAAGCAAATTTGTGGGAAAATCGTGTCGAATATCGTCGTGTCAAAAATCGTTTGGGTTTGTTTGGGTTAGTTTCGACGAAAAAATCCAAACCCAAATCAACTCTAACATTATCCAGGAAAAAAAACCCAAACAAATTTGTGGGAAAATCGTGTCGAATATCGTCGTATCAAAAATCGTTTGGGTTTGTTTGGGTTAGTTTCGACGAAAAAATCCAAACCCAAATAAACTCTAACATTATCCAGGAAAAACTCCAAACAAACCCAAACAAATTTGTGGGAAAATCGTGTTGAATATCGTTGTATCAAAAATCGTTTGGATTTGTTTGGGTTAGTTTCCACGAACAAATCCAAACCCAAACAAACTCCAACATTACTCCAGGAAAAAACGTAGTCGTGCACGCTTTAACCGGACAGAATGTAAAACCAGAATCGATAATTATACAAGCTCGTAAAAAATCATAAATAATCACGGAGAAAAAGGGAGCGAAGAAGAACGAGGGAAATAGGAAGTAATGCTTGTGGAGAAACGAAGTAAGGTTTCGAAGAAGGCACTTACCGAACTTGCCTCATAACCTACACATACATACCGAACTTGGTGTTATCGCTAAAGCCCTGATTTACGGTGCGGTGCCTGCGTTTTACGTTCTCCTTCCCTGGGCTGTTCCCCATCCTTGCCCATTCCTCGATTCGTTCCCTCGTATCCGTAAACTACCCCGATATTTTCCATCCCTTGAATGGCTCCCCTCATGACTTCCGGGGTACTCGTATATCCGGATGAACGAGAAAATTCATCGAATTGCTCACACAAACGGTACACGAATGAAAAATTGCCGATCTACTTGTCCTCTCTTTTCTGGATTCTCTATTCTGTTGCCTATCACGTAACAGACGTTTGGATTTCGCTTGTTTTGCAACCCAAACAAACCCAAACATCTGTTACTCCACTCTCGAGCTTTTTCGTTTTTTTTTTTTCGGATAAATAAATACGACAACTCGACGAGGAAAAAAATAAAATCGTGAAGGTTTTTATTTAGGAGCCCTTGAGGACGACGTTTGTTTGGGTTTGGGATGTTTGGGAACCCAAACAAACCCGAACAAATTTCTCAACTCGAGTTCTCAAAAAACCCAAACATAAACAAATTAAAAAAATCTTCCTCCCTCCCCTCAAGGGCTTCAAGATAAAAACCCTCATTTTGGATCCCTTGAGGAGAGCGAAGAACTTTGTTTGGGTTTTTTGGGGCTCCAAGATGAAGATTTTCATGAAAATGAAGATTTTCATCTTGGATGAATAAAATCAAAACCTTCATCTCAGAGACCTTGAGGAGAGGTCATCAGTTTGTTTCAGTTCATTTGGGTTTGTTTCAGTCTGCATTGTTTACGAACCCAAACAAATTCTCTAACTCAAGTTCCCAAACAACCCAAACCCAAACAAACCAAAAAAAACTCCCTTCCTCTCCTCAAGCTCTCCAAAATAAAAAACTTCGCGATTTTATTCTTTCTCCACCAAGTCCTCCTATTTATTTATTTAAAAAAAAAACGAATAAGCACGAAAGTGCAGAAAAAAAAGATGAGGAGAGCGAAGAACTTTGTTTGGGTTTGTTGGGGCTCCAAGATGAAGGTTTTAATCTTGGCTGAATAAAATCAAACCCTTTATCTTGGTGACCTTGAGTCCAGCTCATCAGTTTCTTTCGGTTCATTTGGATTTGTTTCAGTCTACGTTTTTTACGAACCCAAACAAACCCAAACAAATTCTCCAACTTAACTTCCCAAACAACCCCAACCCAAACAAACCAAAAAAAAACTCCCTCTCTCTCCTCAAGCTCTCCAAAAAACTTCGCGATTTTATTTTTTCTTCACCAAGTCCTCGTATTTATTTATCTAAAAAAAAAGAATAAGCACGAGAGTGCAGAAAAAAAAAAGATGAGGATCGCAAAAAATGGCACTCGCGTTGGATATTAAAATGGCGGATGGACAACAAAATATATATTATATACTAGCAGCTGACACACTTTTGTACTCGTTCATATTTCTTTCACGATGCCGAGCATTGTTCTAGAACGTTGCACCGTGTCTCTCTTGTATTAATGCCTCTCTGTAGAAGTCCACGTGTGTTTACTCGCTTCCACGTGTGCGTGCATACGTGTGCTTGAGAGTGTACGTTCGAGCGAATGAGGTACATCGTTGTCACGGTAATGTTTATTTAGTGCCCGAGTTTCGTAACGAGTTGGTGACTCGATCCGTACTTGTGTCAGTAAAGTTTCATATGTGTGTGTGTATACGTCATTCTCGAAGTGGACCAGTGTTGGTAACCTCGGTAAATAAATTTTGAAAAAAAAAAAAAAAAAAACTTTGAAACGAACCATCGTCGCAGAACTCCTTTTTTATCTCGGTGAAGAGCTAAAGAAAAAAGACACGTAGAAAAACCATGAAATTGACAAGGAGCACGTGACGCTGGAACGATCATTATTCAAACGAGTCCCTCTCGGTATATTAAATTTTCTTTATCGATCTTATATTATCTTCACATTCATAATCTTCTTATCGTTCCAAGCACGTTTGCAGCTTTCATTAAATATTTATAAGTGCACTCTACTGGAAATAGAGATAGAGAGAAAACCAGTAACAGTGAAGGGGGTAGGGGTGGGGGTTAATTGAGTAGAAGGGAGGAAGGAACAGTTATTGTCAGTAATAATCAAATTTACGATTCTCGTAAAAGTTTTTCTTCCATTGGAATTTGAAGAAACAATATGGCTCCTAGTCCCTTTAAATGTTTTCTACGTTTGTCGATATATCGAAGTGTATTATTATCGAATAATGGTTTTAAATATATAATCAAGAGCTTTGAACGGATCGAACTTTCTCTGTGGTATCGCTACGGTATCCCGATTTCGTTATCGAAAAGACCATTAGTCAGCGAGATATCGCGTTTACTGCACAGATCTAATTTATATTTATCGGACTGTTTGTACAGGCTGATTCAAGAGTAACTACTCTTTGAATTTTTGAGAATTTTCGAAATTAGAATTTTTTAGAATTTTCCGAGTCCTTGAGGATTTTTAGAATAAAAGTCTTTGACAATTTTCAGAATGAAAATCTTTGAGAATTTTCAGAATGAAAATCTTTGAGAATTTTCAGAATGAAAATCTTTGAGAATTTTCCGAATCAGAATCTTTTAGAATTTTCCGAATTAGAATCGTTGAGAATTTTCCGAAGTAGAATCTTTGAGAATTTTTCGAATTAGAATCTGAGAATTTTCCGAATTCGAATCTTTAAGAATTTTCCGAATTCGAATCTTTAAGAATTTTCCAAATTCGAATCTTTAAGAATTTTCCGAATTCGAATCTTTGAGATATTTCAGAATAAAAATCTTTGAGAATTTTCAGAATAAAAATCTTTGAGAATTTTCAAAATAAAATTCCTTGAGAATTTTCAGAACCAGAATCTTTGCGAATTCTCCGAATTAAAATTTTTCAGAATTTTCAGAACCAGAATTTTTGCGAATTCTCCGAATAAAAATCTTTCAGAATTTTCGAAATAAAAATCTTTAAGAATTTTCCGTGTGAAAATTTCAATCGTTTTCTTCGCGCCCTCATATCAAGTGGTAGAGCTTTTTTTCTGGTTCCCATGAACGTATCGATCCCATCTCGTTTGATTGATCTCCTATCGAAACGTTTATTTCAATTCGAATGAACGTACAATTGCAATAATGTTTATTTTATCGTAGTCGTGCTGGATAACGATTCTTTGTTTTGTGTCGTTCTGGCCTCGTTTACCCTTTCATCTCTCGCGAAGTGAGGGAAAACCTTTTGTTGGGGGCAGAACCTTTGGAACAGTTTTATGGAGAATGAATATTACAATCGTCCGCGTGAACTTAGTTTCGCGGCACGACCTCTTGGACTCCCCTCTTCTCTTTTCACCTCCCCCCCCCCCACTCTTCCTCTCTTTACTTCAAGGCCTACTTGCGAAACTCTTAAGCACAGCGCATTCGCACAGAGTCCCGTTTAAGATTCTCGAAGATTAGATGGGACTCGTATGCAAATTTGAAAAAAAAAAAAATGAAAATAAAAACCCTTTTCTGCAAAAGTGTAGAAAACTTCCCGGCTAATTGAGAGAGTAGCCTGCCGGATTGCTTTTAATCATCAGCACAATCTTTTTTTTTTCATTCCTTATTCAAAGCATTACTGATTGGATCGTTGAAAAAAAATTCAATAAAAAATAGGGGGATTGTTGAATTACTAGTTTCGATTATGTTGTAAATTTTTAGCTTTAGAAATAAATCATTTAATAAGAAATTAATAAGAAATTCAAGAGGTTTATCGAATTTCTGTTTAAATTGAAATTTGAAAATGTCGTCCCGAGGACAAAATTTTAAATTATTAAGTAAAAATAGTGAAATAAATAATATATTATTATTCTATAAAAAATGTCTCGATTTCAATACTTTCTCGAATTTTTAAGAATTTTAGCAATTTTTTATTGTTCATTTGATGATGTCTCAATTATCTGTTCAGAGGGAATAAAAAAATAGAATTATCAATTCGGTATTTATTTTTTAACTATTCCACGATTCGTCCATAATCGAAACGTTGTGTTTCCTCCGTTCCGATATATATTTTTTTTTTAGAGTGGCATCGATTCGATTAATAGTAAAAAAAAACCTCGAAGAATCGTGAATGAGAAATATCGTTTCCATTGAGCTTGAATTCTTGGTGAATATAAATACAACATGGACAGGCAATAATTCATTCGGCATTCCGAAACGTTGAAATATTTGGCTCCCTCGTACTCAGAGAGAATTTAGGATTTTTCCCACACGGTCCATTCCATAAATTCATTTAATTAGGCAGAATCCTCTGTGACTCGTGATATCATCAAATAAACGATTGTGGTTCCTGTAACATTTTTTTTTTTCAACAATAGTCCACGCGTGGTTCCTCAAAATTCCTTATCTTTTTTTTTAATAGTAAAATCGACCAGTGTATTTTTTTCTATTTTAATCAACGTTCGAATCGATTTTTTATTGGCACGAGATTAGATTGAAAAAGGCAACCTCAAATCGTCAATAAAATTGAGTGAATTAATTTTATTGCCTACAACGTCCTGTAAATTATCAAAAAAAAAGAAACTTACGTTTGAAAAAGTTTGAAAAAGATCGTAAAGTCGATTTTATAATCGATTGATCGACGCTCATCAAAATGTAAAATTGGAATTACGAAACGCAGAGAGGAAGGCATCGATCGAGGTGTGAATCCACGTTTTGCGTGTCGACAAAAAAAAAGACAACATCGCTCCGTGTTGTCAACGACGATATTGGGTAGGAGGGAAGGGGAGGGGGGAATAGGGAGAAACGAAAAGTGAACGACCGAGCTTTCTCAGACTCGTCACATCTATCGCTATTACGCAAAGTGTTAGTATCAACTTCGGGTCGTTTCTTCCTTGAAACATTCCTATGATTCCGTAACGAGAGAAAAAAGACACCGATTCAACGAAATTCGTGTCCGGTGTATCACCCAAACACATTTCCGATTTTCTATTCAAACTTGGTTTGTAAACCTTTGGGCATTTCTCGTTCGAGACAAAAAGAGTTATTTTGCCAAAAAGATTTATGAAATTTTATTGTTTTCTTATAGATTTGTGGTTTGTAACTCAAAATGTCGATTTTGAATAGTAGTAGGAATTTTTTAGGAATTTTTTGAATTTATTAAGAAGCTGAAAAAAAGGCAGAACTTCAATGTTGAGATTTTTTTCCGGTTGGAAGGTACAATAAAAGTGTTTCTCGATTTTTTATTTTCGAAATGATTTTTCTTCGATTTTTCATTTATACAATGATTTATTTTTATTTCTCATTTTCAAAACGATTTCTTTTATTTCTCATTTTCGAAATGATCCTTTTTCTATATCTCATTTCAATATGATTTTTTTTTATTTCTTTTCTTCAAAATGATTTTTTTATCGATTTTTCATTTTCACGAAAACTCAAAATTATATTTTGAAAACTTGTTATAGATCTGTAAACGAGAATAACAAAAAGAATATTTTCGTGACTCTGGTAGCTCAAATCTGTACAATTTTAAATATGAAAAAAAAAACAAAATCATTTTCGTTGTCCACCAACGATGAAAACTCCAGCATCCTCAGATTGAAAAAACTATAAAAGTGCTCGACGTTGATATTTCGAATTTGGAAATACTCTCGATGCAGCATTGTTTATTTTTTTTTCGGAAAATGCCACTGGAATATGGCAGAGAGTGGAAAGAGTGGAAGTACGAAGAAAAAACAAAACGTAATGTGCAAATTTCTGATAATATCCAATAGTAAATGAAGATGTAATAACTTTTGATGAAAGTTATGCGGAAAGTGGAGAACGTTGAGAGAAGAGAGAACCTAGAGGTTGAAAACTCCATTAACTTTTATTTCTTCGAGAAAGTAACTTCTACGGCGTTCTCTTTTCTCTCTCACTCTCCCTCTCTTGTTCTTCGTCTCTTGCCACCTTCTCCTCTCGCTCCACCTCTGGATCTCCTCCGTGAGCGAAACTTTGTTAAGCGACTTGGACCAAAGTTTAATAAATTCCTACGTGAAAGTTTTCGTAGTGCGAGTCGGGAGAAGAAAGAGACGCGGAAAGAGCGTAGGAGAATGAAGAGTTGGAAGGGAGGAGAGAAAAAAAAACGTAACGTATATCTATCTGTATAAGTAAGTGGGTTGAGAAACGAAGAAAGAAAAGAGATCCGATACTTTTGTGCCTCGGACTGTCTGCTCTTTCTATCCGCTTTTGAAGCTAACTTAAAAAAAACTTTTTTTTTGTTGCTCTTCTTCATCGTATATGAATTAAATGTTTTCACGAAAAAGACAAAAAATTGATGTTCGAATTTTCTTGAAAAATTAAAAATCACGTCAATGATAAAGTATAAGAAAAAAAGGTCAAGTTTGAATATTAAAAAAAAATGGTTTCACAATTCAACATTAACGAGGGGATGGTCCACATTATAATTTATTTTTATCTATTTATTTACTTATTTTTTATATATTTATTTATTTGTTTTAATCACCATAAAAATCCTTGTTTTTATAAAATCTGTTACCGTAAAAACGCAACGATAAATCCTAAAAAGTTTAATTGATTTTTTCATCTCCCGGTGACCGAGAAATTGAGATATGGAAAAAAATTCGAATTTCTGTTCGTTCCTCAGCCACATTTATTTTTGGTATTTTTATTCATATTGTGTTTTTTTGGTATTTTTTGTTAGATTATTTTAGTGATTATTATGTAAAATTCTAATACTTTATTTTATTTTTTAATTCCTAATTGCCCGAAAATGTTAAACTAAGGCATATTTAATAAAATAAAATCTTATCTATTTCTTAATCTATTTAATATAATAAAATCATCATCACATGAAATTTCTCAACAGTTAACATTTCCTATGGAAATTCAAGATTTCCTAGGTAGACCGAAAAAGATGACATATTCAAGATTTGGAGGTTAGGCAAACTTGATATTCCCAACGAATATAATACCCAATTTCAGCGATTCTCCAAGCAACGATATCTTAACTAGATATTCGTTGGTACACTGATGGGGAGAGTAAGGAGGGAATAGAAGCAGAGAGGTTGTAGAAAGAGGAGGAGCATAGACTCCATCGGGTAATAGTGTTCGAGAAGGTGGATGGGGGGTTGGAGAACACGGAGAATAATGCATAGGTACGATCGGATGAGGTTTCGTGCAAATGTGGACCAGCTTGCAAATTTGTACTGCTCTTGCTTTTCCAGTTAGCCTTCCTATCCCCAAAAGTCCACCTCGGCACTTTTCCCTTTTCCACTTTTCATTGGACGATAAAAAAAAACTGGTAGACACAATTTTCCATGGCTAGCCATGAATTTCCACGTTACGAAAATACATCGGGGTCGAAAGCTCGGTGGTCCAAATTTTCACCAATAGCTCTTCTCTGTATTCGGGTACGTTCAGCGTGCACATTTAGCGGTGAAACGAAGAGGACGGATAGGAGAAATGGAAAGACGAAGAGAGAGAGAAAAGAGCAAGAGAGACGGATAGACGGACAGACAGAGGGACAGAGAAACCGAGGGAGGGAACGGGGAAAGTATGAGAAGGGAAGGCTGGAGGGGTCGTAATATATAGCGTTCCAGATACAATATTTATGTCCCGGCGTATTTCCCTTAGCAGCCCATTATTCATTCGCCGGCATTGAATAAGCATCGGTATCATAGATCCGAGCGTCTCGTAAAACTCTCCGCTCACCATCCTACGTACACACGAACCTTTCCAGGCAAAAACCAAGCCAAGTTTCCATACGTTGCTTTTTTTCTTCCTACTCTATGCTGTATTCCTGACGACATTAGCGATACGACGATGAAAGGAGCCACCGATGAAGAACGCGCTATCTTTCTGAAACAGGAAATGAAGGTGTCTCGGTGACATTAGGGAAAAGAACGAAGCATTGTTGAAGCGTAATGGTAGGGTGTGAGTGACCGTAGGCAAGTGGTTAGTATTCAACTTTGGTCAAAGCTAATGTTGGATAGCTTGGATATTCGGATGGCTGATTGGTTAGATTCTTTGATGAAGATTGACTCAGTCGCCAGTCGATGCAAATGTACACTTTGACTGTGCCCTCGTGTAAAAAACCGGTGAAGAGTTGGACTTGAAATGGCACAGATTAGACGACGCTCCTTAAGTATTTTTTTAAATAGCAGCCTTGTAGTTAGCCAATAGGTATCGTTTGTAGCGAAATCTCATATGCCAGCGATCTCCGACGTAGTAAAGATTTGCCAGATTACTGAAGTGCAAAAAAGAATTGACGTTCGTTGTTACCTGGTGCTAAAATACCAATCAGGTAACACTGTATCTAGTTGATAAACTCGTGAAGGCATTGAACTGCTTGATAGAATTAACCGGGAGAATGGATTATGAAAAGGGTATCTGAGAAGGGAATGATGAACGAATTGAGGCAACAAAGTTGATTCCAGACTGTTTGGGGAATCACCGATCGTAGAAGGGTGCTGCACAAAAATGTAGAAATCCTATTGGGTTCCCATAGAGGAGTTTGCTTAAGATGATGTAATTTGCCAAGATGACTCAGCTTGGATGTCTTTTTAAATATTCTTAGTAGATCGCGATGACGTTTTGTAGTTGCTAGACATCGCTAGTAGCGACATCTAGTATGGCCACCAGCAAATGCGAACTCCGACGTAGTACATTTTTTCCAGATTACTAAGTGCCAAAAAGAACTGACGTTCGTTGTTACCTGGTGCTAAAATACCAGTCAGGTAACACTGTATCTAGTTAAACTATTTTTTTGTCTTATCTAAGGTCATTGTACGTCGCAAATGCTGGAC
>JAPYZJ010003620.1:0-18430 GCA_030522765.1 Ophioninae sp. B BG-2022a | reverse complement strand
TAAGTGCGTTATATATCAATGCAAAATTTGAATTATCAACCGATTTCTTATTTTGATCCGATTCGCCCTGTGATCCGATTCGCCTCGGTCTACCCTAATTGATGAAAAATCAATGAAAACTTACTCTCGAGTTTGGAAAAAGTCGCCGGTGTGCTGGCGTCTATGAGGGCTAATGTCAGGTGTTTGAGGGCAGCATCGAAGTCAGCATGAACCTTGAGCATGAGACCTAGACGAAGGTGAACCTCGCAGGCGCGAGGAAAGCCCGGATCGACCCATAACACCTGCTGAAACGCCTTCACAGCCCTGTTCACGAACAAACAAAATAAACAAAAAAAATTAATTTTAAAAAGTCGGTTGAAATGAGTCTTGCAGTGAACGACGAGTTGAAATTTGCATCCCAACAATGCAACGACAAGAATGCAAAAGAAATATTTTTCGATCGATAAAATTCCATTCGGCAAAACTTCTTTACAAAAATCCGTAAAATTGTATAAATTAGTAATTCTTTTGAAAATTTATAATGTAAATTTTGCAAAAATATATCACTTGAATGATACAACAAATAAATTTTTTTTTTAAATATTTTTTTTTATTAAAACACACACAATCTTTTATAAAAAAGAATCTATTAAAAAGTGCGATGTTTATTTTGAGAAAACAATTTTTTATGAATCATACATTAAATTGGTTAATGATAGTTAATTCGACAATGAAGAAGTTATAGTTTGATTTAAACAATTGATTTATCTATAAAGAGTTTTTTTTAATTAAAAACTGAAATAAAAAAAGTAAAGAAGAAAACCAAAGAACATTGTAAAAATTCGAAAACAAGTTTTTATTTAACAAAAAATGTAAAAAGTCGAGATAAATTCGAAAAATCAATTTAAAAATATTTCACAATTTTTTAATATTCGAGAATACTAAAAAAAATTGTCCTTAAACACATTTTCCAAAAATTAGAAGAAAAACAAAATTTCGTTGCGTTCAACGTTACAAACATCGAAAATGTGGAGGGAACGAGAGAGACAAACGTCGAAACAAAAATTAAATATAAATTATCAAACGCTCCGTTTTTTTTAAATTATTTATTGAACGATAGAATAAACGAAGCATCGGGGTCGTGGGAAGTTCCGGTCTGCTTGAAAAAGAGCAACGGAGTGAAAGAGAGAGACAGAGAAATAAAGACACATCGATTCGACGAGCTTGTGCTTTTCCTCGGTCTTTTTTTTTCTTTTTTTTTTTTTTGTTACCTGCACAAAAGTGCAAGAATAAAGGGAAACGGCGAGAATAAAAAAGAAATGAGGCGACGGTGCGTGTATCGTCGTTCGGTTTGCGGCTGTTGCTCTGTTATGCCCGCGTTATATATAAAATGCATGCACGTGTGCTCGTATCGACCGGAAGTGGTCGATGTCCGTTACCTGCCTTTATAAAAGACCAAGGCACGTAAGGAGTATTAAAATAATTATATTTAATAATCACAACGATAATAATAATAATAACAATGACGTTGTATATTAATAAAAAATAATAATAAACAATCTTCAATTTAAATGAAATAATGAACAATAATGAAATATTGCGAACGAATAATAATAATAGACTAGAATATCGATAAATATTCATTTGAAATATATTTAAAAAACCAAAAACAATCGACTTTCAATCATTTTTCAGCCTCTAATCGAGAAATATACATAAATCGAGAAATATACATAAATCTACAAATATACAAAATCTACAAAAATTATTCGTTCATTTATTCTTCAATAACGAGTAATTTAACGGTCAAATGAATTTTATTTCTAAAATAATAATTCAATAATTGCGTAAATATTTCTAAAAAAAATAGTAATGATGATAATAATAATACATTTTTTTTATCAAACGTTATTTCTAAAATTCTTTTACTTAAAAACTAAAACGGCTAAAATAATTTTGAAAAAAGCAATTAAATTTTCTTCAAATTTCAAATTCTATAAAATGTTATTAAAAAAACTGCAATTAATTTTTCTAAACGTTTCTTATCGGAATAAATTTCCGTGATAACCATTTTTATCAGTTCTTTACGAGATCTAGTATATCCATATTAAAACCTGACAAAATGGAACTATAACAAAAAAAAAAAAAGAATTCTTTCGAATATTCATTGGATTCCGTAACAAATGTCAAGTGTACCATCGAATCGTATTCTCGTAACACGAGGGATTCCTTTTCTTCTCGATTTTCAAGGCAAAGGCAATTATCACGAAATACGTTTTGATGGATCGTTGAGTAATGTGGCAGTTATGTCGAAGCTTTTGTCGTGGTATTCAAAAGGGGTAAATCGGGCGCGGTATGGAAATTGTATTACGGAGACGAGGAGCGATTACGCAACGACCTCGAGAATCCGCGGCCTCGAAACAAAACTGATTCAAGTACAGAGAGAGAGAGAGAGAGAGAGAGAAAAAGAAAAAGAGAGAGAGAGAAAGAAAGAGAGAGAGAGCTCACGCGCTCGTGTAAGTGGATAACAGTACAAAAGAGTCCCTGACTCGAACGACGCATCGTAATCATTATTATCATTATTAAACATTTTTATCCGCGCAAGAAAAGCGAGAAGCTCAGCTGAGACGACCTCAACCACGGACGGCGAGCAAACATCGCGTGACCTCAACCACGGACGGCGAGCAAACATCGCGTTTTACAAATTAAAACGGTATCGAAGTTTTCATCATTTTTTTTCTTTTTTTTTTTTTTTTTTTTTTGTTACGATCCTATAATTCATACGTATCAGCCTTGTTCAATAAGCTTGCTTTAATAAACAAATTTTTCTTCGCAAAAGTTCAGCCTGGAAAGATCGAAAAAATCCATTAAAAAATAATTATTGGGTTTGTTTGAAGTTTAACTTTTGAGAGAACGTCAAGGTCGAACGTCAAGGTCAAACTTCGCGAAGCAGAGTTCGAATAGTCGTAAAAATGAAGGCCTAGAAGCTTGCATCCTTCGAACTCGAAATTACGTTTGTTCAGCTTTTCTCCTTTGTTGTTCCACTTAAGTTTGTCATTTTTTTTGAGCGTTCGATTATTGACCTCGAAAACTAGACCGGAAGTCACGATTGACGGATGATAACAACGAAGATTTGACAATGAAATTTCAAGCAATAGCGAAATGATTATTTCAGTTTCGAAAAATTCGAATTTATTATTATTATTATTATTGCTGTTGTTTTTTTTGACGTTGTTGTCGTTGCTGTCTCCATAATTATCAGCACTATGATCATCATAATTGTAATTTTTTTATTTTTTTATTATCATCGCCTTTTTCGCTTTTTTAAGTATCACCAAATCTCTTATATTTAATTTTTATTCATATTAAATTGTTTTTATAATTATTCAAACCTCTTATCGAATCTGTTATTGTTAATTTTATTTTTATTAAATTATTTAATAAAAATAAAATATATAAATAGATTATGTATAATTAAATTATTATTATTAAAGCAATAACGATTTGATTAATAATTTACTAATAATTCAATAAAGTTAAATGATTTAATGAAATCATTGTTTCTTTAATAATAATAAAGCTACAAAGCGATTAAATAAATAATAATAATTATTTTTACTATCGTTACTATTATTATTATTGGTGTAACGATTGTTACGAAAATCAGCATCGTTATTATAATTATTGTCATTCTTATCATCGTCATTGTCATCGTTTTAACTATTTTATCATTTTCATGATTATCGTCGTTGGTTTTACCGGCATTATCATTATCATTATTGTTGTTATTATATCAGTCTTGAGTCGCGCGAACAATAAGGCGTAATTGTTAAAAATAAAAACGAAAAAAAGTCAACGAATCCCAATTAAGCGTGAACGATGAGGCGTGCAACGAATAAAAGTGAGCTGGATCGTGATAGAAGGGGGAAGCGAAAAAAAGAGAAAAAGAATGGAGACGGGTGTGAGTATTACTGACGCTGATTACGTGGTCGGTATTGAGGGTGTGGCTTGCAAGACTCTAGTAAATATGTTCATTCAGGAAAAAGATTATCTCTGGTGTATGCGCGCCCGAGTGCGTCTGTGTGAATATTGCGGGAGTGAGAAAGAGAATTATACGAGCAAAGAGGATGGGAGAAAAGTTGAGGCGGGGCAGGAGGGGGGGAACAGAGTTCATTCGTCTCTTATGGGCTCCTCGAAAGGCCGCCAGGAAGTCTTGGCCTATGAATCATTTTGGAGGTTCACACGCGCCCGACCCTGCACTTTGGATTACGATAAGAGGCAACACAAAATAAAGAAATTCTTTGTTTTTGGATGATAATGGGATATCACTTGGCGATTTTGGTTATCGTTATTGTCATCATTATCATCGTCGTTGTCATCGATATCATTATCATAATCGGGATCATAATTATCTTCAACGTCATCATCATCATCATCAGTCGTCATTGTCATCATCGTAGTAATTATAATCATTATCATCATCATCATCATCATCATAATAATCGTAATCATCATCTTCATAGTGATCGTAGTCATCATAATCATCATAATAATCGTAATCATCATCTTCATAGTGATCGTAGTCATCATAATCATCATAATAATCGTAATCATCATCTTCATAATGATCGTAGTCATCATAATCATCATAATAATCGTAATCATCATCTTCATAATGATCGTAGTCATCGTAATCATCATAATAATCGTAATCATCATCTTCATAATGATCGTAGTCATCATAATCATGATAATTATCACTTTTATCGTACTCATCATCATCATAATGACCGAAATCATCATTATCATAATGATCGTAATCATCATCATCACAATTATCGTGATCATCATCATCATAATGATCGTAATCATCATTCTCGTCATAATGATCGTAATCATCATCATCATCATAATGATCGTAATCATCATCATCGTCATAATGATCGTAAATATCATCATCATCATAATGATCGTAAATATCATCATCATCATAATTATCGTAATCATCGTAATCATCATAATGATCATAATTATAATCATCATCATGTTTATAATCGTCGTAATCATCATCAGTATCACCATCATCGTCATTGTCATAATCATCGTCATCATCATCATTATTATTCTTCTTATCATTATTGTTGTTATTGTTATTAATATTGTTATTATTATAGTCAAAATCCTCGAGCAGGATGAAACACGAATAAAAATCGAACGAAACTCGCCACTCGGATTCGCAATTTCGTCGACACCAGAATTATCCGTTCTTAGTTTACGAATTTCCTTCGCGTGTTACATAATGACAGCCAAGGTCCAAACCTATGCACGACACGTAAATTCGGTGTCGTAAGCTCCTCGGTACGTTCGGGCCGATGCAAACGGAAGAATTGGCTCAGCATTTTTCAAGGCCAAAAACTTCCTTCGTCATTTTCGTTTTCGTATATATATATTTTTTTTTTTTTAAATTTTTATCCGTTTGTACTTTTTATTTTAGATAAGATTAAATGTAAGAAAAAAAAAAGGAAGAGATTTTGTAAAAAACTTTATAATAAGTTATGCAAATAAAACTCCACTATATATATATATATACTTTTTATTTTAGTTATTTTTCATTTTTTATTTTCGAAAATATTATTTCGTTTTAGTGAGATAACGAAAAAAAAACGAGATATCGAATACAATTAATATCGTTATCGAGCGTTCTCCGCGAAACTGCAAACCGTTGCGGAAAGTCATTTCCGGTCGAACATTATCTTCGAAATAAACTCGACGTGTGATATAAGAATATGTAATCTCGTCTGCCCCCGCGCGTGTCTGTGTTCATCTGTGCAGTCGTGGGTGGATGCTCAGGATTTACAGAGCACGCCGAGTTTTGTCGGGGCATTCGTAACTCATTAACTCTATTACAATTGTTTCTCGCGTTACCTAATCCCTCGTTTCGTCAACGCTCGAACCCACCTCACCCTTCCAGCCTCTCGCTTGTTAAATCGCTTTCTCTCGTGTTATTCACTCCGGAACGTTCACAGTCAGATCCAAAAGTATTTCGTCTATGAAATTCCTCATTTCCCGTTTCAATTGATAACGCAAACCAAATCCCCAATAAGATTTTTAGTCATTTTCAAATTCAGAATGAAAATTTGTAAAAATGAAGTTTCTATTTTAAAAAAACGGGGATATAAATCAAAATAATCTTCGTGGCGTTTCAACGAAAAACAAAAATCGTTTTAGTTCGACCAAAAATAAAGTTTCGTTGCATTTAAGTGAAAAATTGAATTCTTATTTTCGTTAAATTTCAATTGAATTCTTATTTTCGTTAAATTTCAATTGAATTCTTATTTTTGTTAAATTTCAATTGAATTATTATTTTCATTAAATTTCAATTGAATTCTTATTTTCATTGAATTTCAATTGAATTCTCATTTTCATTAAATTTCAATTTAATTATCATTTTCATTGAATTTCTATTGAATTATAATTTTCGTTGAATTTCAATTGAGTTATTATTTTCACTAAATTTCAATTGAATGATAATTTGAATTGAATGTCTATTGAATTATCATTTTCGTTGAATTTCAATTGAACTATTATTTTCATTAAATATCAATTCAATTATTATTTTCATTAAATTTCAATTAAATTATTATTTTCATTTAATTTTAATTCAATTATTACTTTAATTAAATTTCAATTAAATTATTATTTTCATTTTATTTCAATTGAATTATTACTTTAATTAAATTGCAGTTACATAATTATTTTCAAGTAATATCAATTAAATTTTTATTTTCTTTTAATTAAATTTTAATTGAACTTTTATTTTTATATAAATTTAGTGATGAAATTCAATAGTAATCGTATCTAGCAGTGAATGAATTCCAACAATTGCCAGGAGACAATCGGCAACATCTGCCAAATATTCGTAACGGATTCTTAACCCACGCGAGCTGAGGATAAGCTGGGGGCTAAGAAAAGGGTTCGTAAAGTGGCGTTTACGACCTTTTGTAATAATTAGTCACGCAACGTACACGTCGTTTTGCACGTACACACCTTTGGCAAAGAGGGAAGAGATTCGAGATGGAGCTGAACGATAAAAAGCTGTAGAGGCTTCACTTGCACGCTTACAATGTTGTGTACACCTATTTGTACGTGAAACCGTACGTGGCTGACCGATTTTCGCGTTACGCAAAAAAGAACAAGAGTTTAGTGACGTAACAGATGCGTGTCTGTAACGATTTTGCATTTATATAGATATATATACAGGGTGTCCCACGACGGAATGCCATTCGTGAAATGGGGGGTTGCCCTGAATTGTTATTAATTTTTAGAGGTACGCACGAGTATGGTGATGCCCACCACTTAATTCGCCTTGAACTCTCAATATTTAAGGAAAAATGTCAAAAAAATATTCTAGAAACGTTTTTTGCTTTTTTGCAGTCTAATTCTGTACTTTCGGCAAAAACTCGGGCATATTCGTAATCAGCGGAAAATTTCCGATTAAATACACCATTTTAATACTTTAAAAACGGAAAAAAAAATTTTCGACCTCCCCGGCCACTTTTCCAGAATCTCGAAAATCACGATATTTCAAAAGGTCGTAGAACAAGTTCTTTCTGTGCTATAGAGATTCATAAGGTGTGTTTGGAAAAGGTTTTTGCCTGACTTAAATAATGGCGTTGGATTCATATCGATATCTCTTGTAGGTTTTCCGGAAAGTCCACTTGAAAAATCGGAAAAAAAGAGGCAAAGGGGTTTGTATGGAAAAATTGGCAAAAATCGATGGTCCAACTTTAAAATTCTGCAAAAAATCGAAAAATCATCGGATTTCAATTATTAAAAAAGCATTTTGAAGAGAAAATCATAACGAAGAAATTGAGCACAAAGTGGAGTGCCAAATGCTAAAGGAAAAAAAGTTATCGATGATTTAGTGAGAAAACGGTTATTGCCCGGAAATGCAAAAAATTTTGGATTTTTAATATTTTTTTTATTGATTCATTTCGATGTAATTTGATCCCCTGAGCACGAAACTACCATTTATTTTCCCGAAAACCCAAAATTTTCATGAAAAAACCATAAAAAACTTCTAAAAACACGATTTTTTTTGCTGTGTGCAGTTCTTTTCCGAAAAACTCGATGATATTCGTGATCAGCTAAAAATTTTCGATTGGATGGACCCTCAAAACTATTTTAGAAACGAAAAAAAGAAAATCGAAATTCGAGCGGTTGCTTAGCAACCTTTAGAAACTGATCAATGTCGCTTGGCAACCTTTGGAAACTGATAAACGTCGCTTGGCAACAGTTATGAAGGTTGCTTAGCAACGAATCACAACGGTTGCCTAGCAACCAGTGTCAAAAAGGTGCTTAGCAACCACTATAAGCGTTGCTTAGCAACCGCTATAAGCGTTGCTTCGCAACCACTGTAAGCGTTGCTTAGCAACCACTGTAAGCGTTGCTTAGCAACCACTGTAAGCATTGCTTAGCAACCACTGTAAGCGTTGCGTAGCAACCACTGTAAGCGTTGCGTAGCAACCACTATAAGCGTTGCTTAGCAACCACTGTAAGCGTTGCTTAGCAACCACTATAAGCGTTGCTTAGCAACCACCATACGCGTTGCTTAGCAACCACTATAAGCGTTGCTTGGCAACCCGTTGCTACGCGTTCGATACCAGCGCCACACGGTCACGTCGGTAAGAAAAGTAATCATTTGGGCACTGGACAACCAATTAACCCGCAAAAATCGACCATCGTTCCGAGACTTGTAAAATCGCGACTCAGACTGTACTCTACGGTATAATCTCGATCTTTACACGGCAAAATGGACAACGAAATGCAAACCAAAGCACTGAACGAACCTTCCCCCCCCCCCCGTCCTCCCCACTTCTCTACAAACACGTGTCGCTGGGATTCGATTCGGTTCCCTTGACGTTACTCGCTACGACGGCGTGTACATGTCACATATACATGCCAACGAGTCGCCACTGTCAAAGCACACATTTTCCCGAGGTTTCGCGCCCACGCGCCACGAGAGATCGCGCATGCACAGAGCGATATCTGGGTTAAGTCGACCGTCGAGTGACCGCGTGCTGAGGTACGAAAAAGGAAAAAAAAAACAAGGAAAGCGGCGAAGTCTGGTACAGTCCGTTTGACAGAAGCGTGTACGATTTTGTATTCTTCTGAAAACAGATAGAGGGTAGATTCGAACGCTAGCAGGTAGCCGTACTCTTCCACCAAGATGCTTCGTACGAAAAGCGTCAGTTTTCGACCGTGCGCGGAAACAAAACAAAAAACAAAATTCACTTGGACGGATGAAACAAACCCAAACAGTTTTAAACGAGATCTCATTCGTGTTTGTTTAAGCGATTGATCCGATGATTTCACAAAGGTTTTAAGGGACCTTATCACGAAGTACAACCAATGAAGAAAATTTATATTCTCGAGTCACTTCCGGGTTCTAAATATATACCGAGACTACGAGAACGAAACTGCATTCTCCTCCTGCTCACAGAAAACGAGAGAGAAATCGAAATATAGATATATTTATATGTATATATGTATATATCATGAGGTAGGGAAAATTCCTCTGTGAACACCCACGCAGTATCGTCGAGTCTCGTATCTCACATGCATCAGAGTTCGTACACGTACAGACAAATTTAGAGACAGTGCAGCAGGAACGCGGGAAAGCGAAACGATCACTGAAACGATGACGTACAACTCGCTGGATCTGTAAGAGCACGGAGAGAGAAAGAGAGAGAGAGAGAAACAGAACATTCGCGTTGACTGCAGCCAAGCAGGAACGGAGCGATTTCCCACTGACCCACATTAAACACTGTATATAAGTATATATTTATTTCGCGTTACATCTATACTGGTCTAACTCGACAGTGCTCCTACGCGTTTTAGCATTAACGTCAGTCTCTTTCTCTATATGGCTTGCGAACGACCAAAGACGTTTTTATACTCGACGCTTTAACCGATACTTTGTTATTGCAGGTATTTATATTCTTAGTGTTCAATACGTACTGTGTTTAGGTTTGTATATACAATTTAACAATTGTCAGTATTTTATTTATGATAGACAGTGAAAGTGAATTTTTCAGATAGTAATGATTTATTTTTTATTTTGTTTGATATTAATTTTATTTAAAAGTTCATATTTCCAATTAAATATTTTAATTTTTATATTAAAAGGTCGATTTTTTGTTTTGTAAATTGAAGTGTGTGGAGTTGTGAGTAAAGAAAATTAATAAACAATATATTAGAGTACAGATGCAATATTTGTATTTTTTTTTGTACCTGAAGATGTAGATGATGTATCGTTTACTGAAATGTCACATTTTATTTCACTTATTTAATCTCGCAATAAATATTTAATAATATTTGAATATAAATTGAAATAAAAAATACAAATGAACGAAGTTCGAAATAAGTAAACACGAAACTTTTTCAAATATATATATATATATATATATATATATATATAATTTATTATTTGACGTTATACGAAAAATTATACAAATACTATAAATCATAAATTTAAAAAATGATATTATTTTTGTAAACATTTAAAAATATATTTCAATCGTTTTAATTTTTATTATTAAATATTCAAACGATTATTGCTGATTATATGCAAATAAATATTCTAAATAATAATTATCTACGTAGTTAATGAACCATTTCTATTATTATTATTACGATTATCAGTTAAGTGGAAAATTATTGTTACGTAAAGGAGATCGTAGAAAGTGGTAAAAAAAACTCGGCTTTATTGATAATAAGTATCATCGTACAATGCCGATGTATAAAAAGGCTAGGCGAAAGTGTTACGCGAACGAGAAACGCTGCGGGCGCGACCACCTGGCGGTCACGCGGTGCACTAACGCTCAGGTTTGCAACGGCTGTCGCGGGTTGCCGAACAAAGCAGAAGTGAACGAGCGTACGAAAAACGCGCGTTCGACGGCACGTTTTTTTTTTTTCTACAAAGTAAGATTAAGAGGTAACCTCAAAATACCAATGGAGACAGAATAGTAGATATACACCCATATTTCCGGAACGGCTCGTCCGAATTTCCCCAAATTTTACCAAAGTCAAATTGATGGTCGACCGAAAATCTTTTCCCCAAATTTTATAAATCAATGAAAAAAAAAAGAAAAAAAAATAGAAGTATCGCAAAAACATCGCAAAAGCAACATCGTCAGGGGTCCGGTAGGAAACTCAAACTTCGAATAACCAGAAGACTCAAAATTCCAAATTTGAATATACCGAAACTACAAATTTGGTAAATTCCTAGGTTTGTTCGGGTTTGTTAAAAATCAAAGCTTCAAAATCAAACTAACGAACCCAAACAAACCCAAACAAATTTCACAAATCTTTACGAAATTTGTAGTTTCGGACTATTAAAATTCGGTCTATTAAAAATCTTCCCTCATGAATTCTACAAAAACCGATGCTCCATTTTTCCTTAAAAAATTAACCACCTACGAGAAATTTGATTTTGAAAATTTTCGAAGTTGCGTCGATTTTCTACGTGTCTTAAACAAAGAACGTAAGAGGTAAAAAATAGAGGAGGAGAAATCGATGACGAAGTATTGGGTTCGCGTTGCAAGTGACGAATCGACGCGTCGATCGTTCTGACGTTTGTGAAACCAACTGGTTTTCAAATTGCGTGGGTCGTGGATGGATATTCGCGATAAAAGTTGGAAGGGGGCGAGGCGTCGCGACGTCTCACGAGAAACGATACACATAAGCATTATATTTATACGGCAAGGCGGAACGAAGAATGAGAGTGCGGCGATCGAGAGGGGGAGAGGGGGGGGGGAGGAGGAGGAAAGAAAACACACACGATTCAAGACCACCTGTTTCGTCGTAAAACGAAAAATAATTTATGGCTTTCGACAGCCGAGGGTTCTCGTAGACTATTTGTCTCTTTGCGGGAACGAGGTTCGAGCGTGCTCGCGGTTTATTCCACTCTGACTCTGAAACGAATCGAAATCGATCGAAAATCATAAATTTAATAAACGAGGAATTCTGTAGGCGCTCGGAAATGAAAAAATAATTTTTTAAATGAGAAATATGAAATTACGAGGCTGGACCCTACGGAATTACAAAAAGACCGAATTTAATTGAATTTGCAAAATTAAAAATATTCATTTTCAATTTAATTTGAATTTGGATAAATTCAATTGGTATACATTGATAATTAATGGTTATAATTTTGAGAATTCAATTTTTGAGTGAACAGTGGTGTTACGGCGCGGAGAATCGAGGTTTTTGACATTTCGAATTGTTTTTGAGTAAAAGATGGCCGCCGAGTGGTTTTTTTTTTGCTAAATGAGAAAATGAGTAAAAAAATTTGGTACGTTTGAACGGTGTGAACTTCGAGATCGTCTTCTGATAATTTTTTTATCGTTTTACTTGAAATTCAGAATCGAATAAAAAAAAAAAATTCATAAAATAAAAATGAAGAAAAAAACGAATTTCGTCACAGATATTGAAACTTCGCGATCTGGAATTTGTAAACCGTAGAAAATTAATTTGCAGAATAAAAATGATGAAACGATATTAAAAAGAATTTCGTTGTCTTTTAAAAATGCTAGCATGAATACCATCCACATCGTCGAGAGTTGCAAAATATCAAACTCTTTCTCAAAAAAAAAAAAAGAAGAAAAATAAGAAAAAAAAACAGCAAAACTTGACTCACAATGGCGTGTCACTATTTCTTGCAGTGAGTCATTAAAAAAAAGAAAAACCTTCGAGTGAGAACGGCGAGGAGATCTCGGCGTGGAAAATCTCACATTTTTCCATTCTCCTATATTGTGCAAAAATAAAACCTGCCACGGTTACGAGGCAGCAGAAAAACACACACACACCCACGCATCGATAATCCCTCGACAGCTTCGACCTTCGAATTTCGTCACGAGTTTGCAACAATCTACCGAGGAAAGAGTGCAAGAGTCTGCACTTTTTTTTCTATCCCGCATTAAGGAGGAAAAAAAAACAAACATTGCGCAAAAGGTAAAACAAAAATGGTCGCTTATTTTTATCGTACTTTTTTTTAATTAATTTTCATCGTACTTTTATTTATTTATCTTTATCGTACTTTTTTTTTATAAATTTTCATCATACTTTTATTAATTTATCTTTATCGTACTTTTTCATTTATTTTTATCGTACTTTTTCATTTATTTTTATCGTACTTTTTAATACATTTTTATCATACTTTTATTTATTTATTTTTATCGTACTTTTAATTTTTTTAAATTAATTTTCGTCAGGTATTAATGGATTTCAGTATTTCGTATCAAGTGTATTTATTTTTTAATCATATGTATTTTTTTTCTCACCCGTCAATTTCTATTTTTCGTGGAGTATAAAAAATTGTTCCGAGTACCCGCAGATACGGAGTCCTCAAAACTTAATCTTCATAGCTTAATCAGTATATTAAAAAAAAATCCTCAGAAAAGCCTTTTCTTCGTTAATTATCTACCTGCATAATTTTCTCATTTTATGTTAAAAAAAAAAACAAGAAATGCTTGTCATGAAGAAAGAGAGAAAGAGAGAAAGAGAGAGAGAGAGATAAAGTGTATGGGTCGTTCTTCTTTTTAACCTACAATAGTCCGTCCTTCGTCTTATGGCATCTCGGAGTATTGATATTTACAGTTTTTTTTAAATTCCTTTCGAATGAACGTCCATATTTTCTTATCTACTAATATTATGTAATTTTTCATTTTCTTTAACCAGCATATTTTATACGTTTGTTTTCCGTAAAATGCCGTGACAGAGTGGTAAACCGAAATGTGGTCTCCACAGAAAAAGGCCACTCTGTCACACTATTTTCAAAAAAACCGACGTTAAAAAAGAATTTTTATTAGCCGGAAAGTAAACTTTAATTAGTCCTAATGAAAACACAGAAGCAACGTTTTTTTTTATCCCACAGAAGTCACAATTGTTTGTAGTTCAAGAACAAAAAAAAAAAACCCAAAAAAAACAGAAAAACGTCATTTTATTGTAGGTTAAAAAGAAGAACGACCCGTATACGTGCATGGCAAGCTCGAGAAACGGCAGATGCACATGTTGGGTCGCAGCCATCGCGGAAGACGAAGGTAAGGAGACAGAAAGAAAGAAAGAAAGAGAGAGAGAGAGAGAAAGAGAGATATATGGAGCGCGTGTAAAACGTTGAGTCGCGTGCCCACTGAAAGTGCCGCCGGTGCGTTCGCACCTGCTGATACATCGCCATCGTATATCTCTCGGTAACAGCGCACGTGTAGCGAAATGCGTATTTTCGAAAAAAAATTTTTTTCCCTCTCTTCTATGCATTCATCCGTGGGTATGCGTGTCTTTGCAAATCCTAATTAGCCCTTCTTCATTCCTTTGCTCAACTCTTCTCGAAATGGACTCAAACTTTCATTAATAATAATAATTAAATAATAAAAATCATAATAATAATAAAAACAATAATAATCATGATAAATTTTCGAAATTGTATCCATATATGGAAATAATTATAAATATTATTATTATTTTTGCTATCACATAATACGATATATGATAAATAAAAAAATCGAAAAAAAATTAATGTAAGAATAATGACAATAATAATAATAATAACAACAATAATCGTAATAAATTTCAAAATTGTATTTAAATATCGATCTAATTGGAAATATTATTATTACTATTATTATTATTTCTTCTATTACATACTAATACGAAATATGATAAATAATGAAATCGTAAAATAAAATGAATGTAAGAATAATTACAATAATGATAATAACAACAACAATAATCATAATAAATTTCAAAATTGTATTTACATATCGAACTAATTGTAAACATTATTATTACTAATATTATTATTTCTTCTATTACATACTAATACGATATATAATAAAAATCAATAAAATCTAAAAACAATATTAATATAATAACAATGATAATAACAATACTTGTTCTTATCATTACAATAAAAATAATGAATAAATAATAAATAAACGTCTAATTCGCTCAAAAAGAAAACCAAGTGTAAATAAATATCGCATTATCATCAGAAATAATAAACAACACCCGCGTAGAGAAAATGATGAACAAATTAATCAAAATAAATACAAAAAAAAAACGAATATTTAAAAAAATTAAAATTCCACAGCGATGAACGAAAAGCTAGAAAATTGTTAAAAATAATATAACAATCGGACACAAAGGGAACACCGTGCTCGTCGTTACGATCGAAAAACCGGATGTAAGCAAGTATATCGATGACTGAGAAATTTATCGAATGCGGGAACGAACTTGGGTATCGAAAAAGCGGGACGACGTCGATGGCTGGCGATGAGAGAGGAGGAGGGGGGTTTACACATACGGGAGGATGCAGAGTTCGAGGCACAGGATGTGGGCAGCTGTTTACCAGCTGGACGATGCTTTACCCCGAACCGGTACGTCTTAAAATCCCCCCTCCCCCTTTTTCCCCCTTCCGCCCCCTCCCCCGCGTCCCTTTCGCTTTCTCTCTTACAAAACGAGAGGATTTTTGCCTCTCCGGTATTACGCTCTGACCTGTAAACTTATTTCGGGTCTTTTTTCGAAATAATGATTTTCGGGTCTTTTTTCGAAATAATGATTTTCGGGTCTTTTTTCGAAATAATGATTTTCATCAAAATTTTTGAAACCGAAAGTTTAAAAATTTGGAAACTGAAAGTTTTGACCCGAAATGAGGTTCATTTCGGGTCTTTTTTCGAAATAATGATTTTCGTCGAAAGTTTTGCAATTTTGAATAATTCGATCGCGAAATATTTGCGAAAGGAGGGGAATGGGCATCGAGGCAGGGGGAGGGGGAGGAAAGTAAATTGGAGAAGAATTTGAAAGGAGGGATGTTTTCAAAATGGAGCGAGGACTCGCGAGCTACAAGTTTGGCTGCTCAAGGTCACGCAAGGACGTACGTAAAACGGCCGGCGAGCAGTCGAGCGAGGGGATGATGGTGCTCGGTACGGCTAGCGAGCGCAAACACTTTTCGGGAGTCTCCGTGGCGTCTCGGTCGCCACCAAGCAACCCAGCCCTGCGACATCGGCCTGGGTGCGGCCTCTGCACCCAGGCGGAAAGAAGAAAAAAAAAGGAAAAAAAAAAACGTTACCGAGGTAAACTTAATCGATTTCACCGTGATTCTCCGTCCAAATCTCTCTGTCTCTCTCTCTCTCTTTTACTCTCTAGATTTCTCTTTTGGAAATTCGAAGTTACGAATCTTTATCAAACACTTTTTTGAAATTCGTTTCGAAGCTAATTTAACGGCCTGAATTTGAATCTGTAAAAAATGTGCAATGGGAAGTCGTAATAATAAACGTAAATAATAAAGTGTAAATATATATACAGGGTGTGGCGTAAATAATGGATAATTTTGTATTGTCGGATAGGTGACCTTGAGCCCTGTCTAAAAAAAAAATTACGAACTCCCTCTGACTCAACTACTCTTTGTGATAATTTATTTTTATTTTTAGGAAATTTACTTTTTCTGTTCATTTTATCGGCCGCCATTCATTAAAAATCCCTTTTTTTAATGAATGGTGGCCAATAAAGTGAACAGAAAAAGTCAATTTCCTAAAAATTAAAAAAAAAATTATCACAAAGAGTAGTTGAGTCAGAGGGAGTTTGTAATTTTTTTTTTTAGATAGGGCTTAACGTCCCTTATCCGACAATACAAGGTTATCCATTACTTACGCGACACCCTGTATATATATATATATATCATTAAAAATAATAAATAATAATGGTATAATAATAAACATAAATAATAAAATGTCAATATATAGATAAATATTTATATATTTACATTTTATTATTTCTGGTTTTTATTATTTTTTTTATACGTATATATTTGCATATTCTTATTATTTCGAATTTCTCATTTTTTACAAATTCAAATTCAAATCGATGAAACGAGTTTGAAAATGATTTTCGAAAAAATGATTGGTAGATTTTCGTACCGGAAATATAATATATAATTTATAATTCCATACCATATCATTTATCGATAATATAAATAATTTGAAGTAAATAAATGAGAAACAAAAGTACAATTTTTATTCGATACAAAAATAAAGGAGAAATCGACCCGTTCAAAAAAGTAGATCTAGCAACAAAAAAAAACAGGAAACAACATCAAAGACATTGTACGCGATTTCATCTGATGACTTTGAATCGTGCTTTCTTGGATCGCAACGATAAATGAATTCTTCTCTATCACGTATTTTTTTTTAGCATTTTAGAAATCGAAAAATTGCAGATGTTTTTCACGCGTAGTGAAAAAAAACACGAAGGTTTTTAAAAAATGATAAAAACAACGAGACGAAAGGAAAAACGAAAGAAAAAGGATGAGTTTGTTTGGGTTTGTTTGGGTTTCCTTGTTTGAGTGACTTTTTCGTCCTGAACGTCCTCTGAAATATTTTTGAGGTTTAGGACTGATTCAGATGAGATCCGAGACGAGACGAGAAGATGTAAGAAATGGAAAAAAAAAAATGTCGATTTTGGTCGAACCCAAACAAACTTCGGGGCGTTCATTTTCGAATGGCGATTCCAAAATGAATTTCCACGCCGGGAGAGAATGAGCCCGGAGGCCTGGCTGAAGGCGGAGTGTCTGTGATCGGTAAGTACAGAGATAGAGAGAGAGAGAGAACGGGGAAGAGAGCGAGAGAGAGAGAGAGAGAGATAGGAAGGGACAGTGCGCATTTGGGTGTCCCATTGGGGTGGTGCGGGTCCTCCTGGGTTCAGGAGCCGGAAAGACAAACGGGTCAATACTTGGTACGCACTATCCCCTTTAAGGGCATCTGGGATTGCGTCAAGGGTGGAGGCTGGGCTGGCCCTGCAACTTTCTCTCTCTCTCTCTCTCTCTCTCTCTCGCTTTTGATTTTAAGGTTTAAGTTTAAATGTATTTTAAAGTCATTTCAAATAGTTTTGGCCATAACTAATAAAGTCAGTGATAAGACCGAATATTTCTAATTATTTTTTCGTTTTTTTTTAATTTATATAGCTTTTTAAGTATGTTTGTTTATAATTATTTAATTATTCATTTTCTTCAATTTGTAAATTTTATTCCGTTCGAATTTTTGTTTTTTCTATAATTGTCCAAAAGTTTCTTCCTTCTTTATCGACGACACAAGTTAAGGTTCAAGTTTAAATTTATTTTAAAGTCATTTCAAGTAGTTTTGTCCATAACTAATAAAGTCAGTGATAAGACCGAATATTTCTAATTATTTTTTCGTTTTTTTTTTAAATTTATATAGCTTTTTAAGTATGTTTGTTTATAATTATTTAATTATTCATTTTCTTCAATTTATAAATTTTATTCCGTTCGAATTTTTGTTTTTTCTATAATTGTCCAAAAGTTTCTTCCTTCTTTATCGACGACACAATTATCCACAAACAAAACCACAACAAAAACCGAGTAAACTATTAAAAAATACTA
>JAPYZJ010003619.1:0-15792 GCA_030522765.1 Ophioninae sp. B BG-2022a | reverse complement strand
AAAGAGTCGAATAAAAAGAAATTCGTTACAGCTGGAAAACGTAATTACTAATATCAAACAAAATATCAATCCTTTCTCAAATGATTTAGAGAAAAGTTTATTGTTTAATATTTCAACAGGTGAAGCAGTACAAACGAACATTGAACAATTTTTGCTTAATGTAGAGAACCGCCGAAATGTGCTACGGAAACAATTCATTAAAGAATGTTCTGAAGATGCAGAAAGATTTGAAAAGGCGATAAAAAAAAAGAATAAAATTCTCACGTTTGTGGATGCAGTACAAAAAAAAAGTTGCTATTTCTGGAAAACTTGTGGAAGTTCGCATGCAACGCGACTTATTTGCACAGTTGCTACTAATTTCTTTAGAGCGAACATTAAATATTGACAAAGTTTTGTCGTATCCACTAACGCCAGTTCCCTTAGCAATGTGTCACGCAGATGGGGTCATTTGTAAAACTGATAAATCGGTTTTACTAAAAATACTAGAAAAAGAAACAGATAACAATGCACCACAAAGATGCGACGTACTTATTTATGATAGGTTTTTCATGCTCCATGCATTGAAAGACGTTCCATCTACATTTGGGAATATTTCGAAAAAACTGATTCAAATGTTCACCAGAAATAATACGAAGATTATTATAATAACATTCGTTCGTTACTTTTCGCCGTCGATTACAGATCACGAGCATTTGTTAAGAGGCAGGATAAGAGGTCAACAGTCCCGTATGAATGGCCCTGATCAGGTTCGCCCTGCTAATTTTGCTAGTGAATTGAAAAATATTTATTTCAAAGCTGCCTTAGTCGAATTTCTTTGTGACGACTGGAAAAATAATTATATGGCTAGCTATATAGGCGAAAAAACGATCTATATTAACTACGAGTCTTGTTATAAATATGAATCACAAAGTAAAGAAGTTTTAAGAACCGTTAATCATGATTTATCTTGTCCAACTCACGAAGAAGCTGATACAAAAATTGTATTCCACGCTTGTAGATTTCGATGCTGACGTTACGATAAGATGCTCAGAGACGGATATTTTTATCATAATGCTCGGCAATATGAATGCAATTCAAGACGATTTGAAAATAACTATGCACATTGGTTCCGGAAATTCCCAAAGATTCGTAAATATTACGAAATGATACGAAAAATTGGGAACCAATATGTGCTCTGAATTGCCAGGGTTTCACGCTCGCACAAGCTGCGATTTCAATCCTGCATTTTACAGGATAGGAAAAAATAAGCCTTTACAATTGTTGCGAAAATCTCATGCATATATGCAAGCATTGGCGAATGTAACAAATATCCCGAATTATATTGGGTTGTTGCATAATTTTTTTCCCACTTAAAAAAAAACTAAATTTTTTGTAATATTTATTGAAACAATTAATCGACAATATAATCACCATCATTATCTAGAACATATAACCATCTGCTAGGCAAACTTTCAATACCCTTAGTCCAGGAATAAAAGTGGCTGAGAGGCAAAGAAGTTCGTAAGGTCATTTTTTAAGTCGCCGGAATTGTCGAATTTTTTTTTACGAAGATGTTGTTTTAAAGACCGGAATAGATGGTAGTCGGAAGGCGCTAGATCAGGACTATAAGGTGCGTGAGGTATTGTTGTCAAACCGGGCTCCTCTAGAAATTTACAGGTCATTTTCGCCGTATGTGGTATTGGTCCATTTTTTCAATTTTAACTAAATCACTGTAACAAGCCCGCGCTTATATACCCTGCAGATTCGAGAACATTCTACTATATAATAGATTTATTCGAGAATATTCTCAATACTATTGAAGATATCTAGAAAATTTAGAAGTGGGAAAAAAATTACGCAACAACTCAATACAATGGACGACGTCTTGGCAACGATTGAAGAATTTGTTGGTCGTCTGTACGGATTCAAAGGGATAAACGACGTCAACGCTACACGAGTTGTCACATTTATTAAAAATTATGAAACCAACGATAAGAACGATATGCTGAAGTGGAAAACCCGTATCGATGCAGCTATCTTCCCACCATACAAATCGGAGCTACGCCAGCATTTACTGCGAACGTCGTACATCGCGCACCTTTGGAGCCATGCTCACCTGAAAGAGCCTTCTCAATTATCTCCCATTGACTGGGGATGGGAAGAAAGAGAAGAAAAATATATCTTCAAATGGTTCGAGGGAGATCAAGTACCCCCATCAGTCGGCAGTATAACGGATAGCAGCGAAAATATTGCTGGTATGGAATTTTTGTTGGTGACACTTTCTTTGAGCATCTATATTCTGGTATCCGAATTTTAATAATTAACATGTTCATTCACAGATGATGAAGAGGATCGAGATCTTCAGGAACCCGAACAAGATGAAGAGAAGAACTTGACAGACGAAAGTTCTGATGACGATTAATCTGGGGACGATGACGATAGCGATAATACTATCGATTACGAATAATTCTCTATCGATTTCGATCTTTCTATATCTTTTTTTAAATTCCTTTTATATTAGTTTATGATATTTCCTTTTTACCCTCCAATGTATTTTATATTATGCATTTATTTCATCTATGTAAGTCAAAACAAGAAAAAAAAAGCAAAATATTTTCGTACAATATTGTTTTACATATACTAATAATCCGTATCTTAAGTGCGTCAGCTGACGATCTTTCGCCGCTACCCATGCAGCTGATTGTTGTTTTCGTATTTTTGATAATTTAAACAATCACGTATTTAAATTTTTTTACAAGTTCATGCGAGCGGCGGACGCAAAATCCCCCCTCCACCATGCAGCTGACAATTTTTTTTCAGCTCAGTATAATGTCAATTGAAAAAAAATGTGTTCAAAAACATTTTTTTTTTTTTTTTATTATTTCGTTTTCTTACACAGAGAAACTTTTAAAAAAAAATAACAATTTAGGTTATTAATGAAAAAAAAAGTTCAACCATGAAAAATGAATAAAAGCTAAAAAATGCATTTTTAATGGATTTTTAGCAAAAATGGAAAATTCAATCGTTCGGAACACAATGAAGGAAAGCTGAAAGATCGGAATGCTTTGAAATTTTCAGGATTTGTTAAGGATACTCGGAGGTTACAAAATCTAAGTCTCTCTCTTCTATCAATCGATTAAAAAAGCAAAATATTTTCGTACGATATTGTTTTACATATACTAATAATCCGTATCTTAAGTGCGTCAGCTGACGATCTTTCGCCGCTACCCACGCAGCTGATTGTTGTTTTCGTATTTTTGATAATTTAAACAATTATTATTATATATTCGATTATTTCCTGAAATATCCCAAGTTTAGCATATATCGTTAAATATGCGTTTTTTTACCTTCTAGTTGATCGGTTTTTCCGCAATGAAAAAAATGTTTGCATGAAAAATAAGTGATAAGGTGTTATAGAGGATGTTTTGCAGTTTCCGAAACCCACCTTAAATTTTCTGTGCGATCATTATTTCCCGAGTTATCAATTTTTACAGTCAAAAGTGCAGTTTTTGCTTTGAACGCTGATAACTCCGCCAAAAATCATCGTAAAGAGCTCAACCACCGCTCAAATTAAAGAGGATAAAATTCTCTAAGGAGCTTTAGGGTGGAATCATCGAAAAAATTTTATTCAAGTCCATGGACCTTTTTAAAGAAGAGTGAAAATTCCAAAAATTTTTCCCTCGATGGTTGTCCGACGTTTCCTCGGAAACTACTCATGATAAAAATTTTTCGACCCCAGATCTGAAAACTAGGAACTTGGGGCTACAATTTCCCTTTTTTAAAAAACCTTTTTTCGACCATTTTTCAGAGTTACAGCCTTTTGAAAAATGGCAAAAAATTTGCTATTTTTTTTATCCCTTAATTTTTGCGTCTAGTGTAGTTCGATTGCGCCGTGGCATCATTTTAAAGTTTTTGGCTAGAAGGTCTCGGGTTCGAATGTCGGTATGATCACTTTGTGTTTCTTTAAAAATTCTGCTGAAGATTCTTTTTGAACGAAAATTTAAACGAGGACGATGATTAAAAAAACCGGCCAAGTGCGAGTCGGACTCGCGGACGAAGGGTTCCGTACCAAAGGCCCAAAAACAAAGTTTCTCGTATGAGAGCCCCCCTTAATTTTTAATTTAATTTAAGTTTCATTATTTGTTGTTATAGCGGCAACAGAAATACATCATCTGTGAAAATTTCAATTCTCTATCACGGTTCATGAGATACAGCCTGGTGACAGACGGACGGACGTACGGACGGACGGACAGAGGAGCGAAAACAATAGGGTCCCGTTTTACTCGTTGGGTACGGAACCCTAAAAATGGACATAGGATTTTCAAGCTTTTTATTTTATTCAACCATCTTTTTTAATTTGCAATTTGATTGCGTCATTTTTACATCAAATCATTCGGAGAATTGATCGAAATTAATTATTGAATATCACAAAACATAAACTTCGAAAAACAAAAAAAAATCACAGCGAAAAATCACTGTCTTCATCCGATGTAGCATAGTCGTTGGTGTGGTCGGTTGAGTCGATTCCTGCCGAAGATGTCGACGGCTGAGGATCGTGAAGCTTTTTGACCAATTCAAATGAATACTTCGTATGACTTCCACTTTGCCTTATCACTCGGTGCGGTAAAGTGTAAGTCGAACACGACTTTTTTACACGTTTCAATCCGCACCGGATGTGCAATATAACTGTCATCGTTTTCAGCCCATTTTGTTGCGATGTTTTGTTTTAATTGAATACATGAAACTGAAGAGATGTTCTCCATCCGCGTTTGAATGTGGCAATGACAAGATCATCTTGGCTAAATTGCTCAGCTCCAAGTACGGATTAAATCCTGCAGCATCCTGGTATTTCAGTACTTCACACCAAAATCGAATTGTATTTTCTTTATTGTCCCAATCGTCAGCGTCAATATCTCTGTATTGGATCACAATTTTGTCGATTTCACTTGGTTGCAGACAAAACGCTTCGGCAAGCTCAACAATTTGCATAGCGGATTAAGTTTTTTTTTAAGGTCTCCTTGACAGAGAGTAACGACATTTTTTGCAAGGTTTTGAAATTCTCGGGTAAGCGCTGTTGTAGCTCAGATGTTAATTTGAACGTAAATTCAATGCAGCGTTTTTTAATTACTTGCTTTTTGTCGTTCGACGGAACACTTTTGGCCAAAGCGTCCTCAAATAAAAACCCGAGATAACCGTTCGAATCGACGTAATCCCTTACCTTGCCAGCTAGGTAATCTACTCTCGAGTTGGAAGTGATGATTCTCCGGCATAAGCTTTCCAAAAGCTTCGGCAACGAATATAATAAAAGCACAGGATCTGTGTTTTGTTCTTCGAAAATCTTCAAGGTATGCTGAACTTCTCCAAGGATCGATTTTATATAAAGTAAATACACTCGATTAACCTCCACTTTGAACATTTCATAAAGCATCGTAGCCGTGGAACCATTGTCCGCTTTCTGTGACATTTCGAAATGTAATTTCAATTCGATCCATTGGTCGAAAATGTGGTTCACGGCAGGCTCAATTGAAAGCCATCGAGTAGCACATGATTCTAAAATTTTCAGGGTTTTTTTTCCGAAGTTAATCGTTTGATAAATATCTTGTACGCAGCTTGTCTCGTTGGTGACATGGAAAACCAATTATATGTTTCTCGCATTAAGTATTCAATGTTTTTTGGGAGAGTTTCACGGGATGCGTGGGAAACGGCTAATTGCAACGAATGACAGACACACCTGTTCAGCACTAAATATAGAAGGTTATACTTTTCTTTGAGAATTCTATAGACACCGTTATTTACTCCTACCATCACAGAAGCATTGTCAGTTCCTATCCCCATTAGTTGTTTGATGTCCAATTTCAGCTCACTCATCAAACCAACAATAGCATCGACGATACTCCTTGCATTTGAAGAATTGAGTTCTTGAATTCCGAGAAACGTGCCGACAATCTCGTTTCGCTCTTCACTCAAATATTTTATCACGACGCCCAATTGTTTAGTTACTGCGACATCGGTGGATTCGTCGATAATTGAACTGTAAGGCCCCGTCCCAACATCTTATACGAGTAAATCTACGAAATGTGGCCTCAGGATCTCGCTGATAATATGCGTGCATTTCGTGCGATGAAGTTTCATATCAGCAGCTCCTTTACAGTCACCGAAAATTATTTTACACACATCAGTCAAATGGTCAACATTATTAATGGCGCAATGCTCTGCAATGTACATAGAAAGACAACTTTCCGATCTGCAGGCGCTAATGTCATCTTTTTTTAGTCACCACTATTTTTGTTTGATTAAGTGAAGCGAAAGGCAACGATTTAGCAATGTGCTTTTTTGTTTCCTTGTGCCGTTGAACATCGTAAAACTTCGCATTTATTTCCATTTTGCAATACCTGCACATGGCTTTCGATGCGTCTCCTATCACTGATTTAATCCACCTATTATCAATCTCCCGTTCTTTTTATAGGACTGCCCATACACGATCTTTTTCGACAGTGGAAGATCCACATTTTATTCATTTAATCATGAATGTTACAATTTTTTAGCTTGGACCAACAAGAAACACAATCACCGTTGCTTGGACGAACAAGAAACACAAACCAACAACACCGTTTTTCAATTATTCACAGATTTTTAATTCTTATGCCCGGTTCAATTAAGAAGTTCAATTAAGTTTTTTTTTAAGCACCACTCAACACGAAGCGCGCCTGATCGCGAAACGACTTGTCAACTAGTCGACGGACAGATTAAAACAATGACGAAAAAAAAACAAAAAACTGAACGTCTTGCCCGATCCCCCACCGAGTCGATAGTCGAATGTTTTATGACGTTCTCGGTTCTTGGAAAAAACGATCATAGACCCCTTTTTCCAGAAACGTTATGTCTGTTTACATTGTTTCTAGTTTTCCTGTACAGATTCGCGATATATTACGATTAATTTTTGAAACTTTTCATTCGATCATGTTTTGACACGAAACGACACACAAATAACAATGTGACAAACCGAATCGATAACAATTCAGTGCTGGCCATCTGCGTCTTGCGCGATTTCTCGATTCTAATAATTTTTTCCGCTTATAGTCGACTTCTTCCCGTTTTTTTAAATCTGTGTTTATAAAACTGCAACCCAAAATTTTCTCTCGAATGAGGGGGGGGAGGGGTTTTCATTAGATTATTTTTGTTGGATTCACGATATAACAAACTGCGATGAGTATTTTCTAGTCGTCGTTTCCAAAAATAAAAAAGTTGAAAAAATATTTGATAACCACTCAACTGTCCATGGTAACTAGAGTCCCCAAACAAAAAAATTTCTCAACTGTCCATGGTGACCATTGAAATGGGAAATCAGTACAATACCATCATGCTACGACCTCATTGTAGTAGATAATGTTGGAAAATGATACAAGTTTATCAGGGCCGCTTGATTTAATGAAGTTTTACGGTATATACACTGCGGTTTATTTATCATTATTTTATTTGCCATGCATTATTAATAATCCTAGGCAGTTTTAAAATATATTACGTAATTTTTTTTGTACTTACATCTGCTCCGATCAATCTGATTGGCTGGCGATAACTTTATTGGCCAATCAGAATGCTCGAAGCAGGTACAGGTACAAGAGAATAAAAAATTCCTCGGCATTTTGAAAACGCCAAAAATCACAAAATCAAGCCCCGGCCCCAGAAAATGGTCAAATCTCGAAAATTGGGCTAGATTGCCCTTTTAGGGCTAAAGCACTGAAAAAAGGGTTGAACCTCCAAAAATGGGCTAGAATCTGCCCGAAAAGGGCTAAGGTGGCAACACTGCTTGAGCGGTAGTTTATATAAACGTGTAAACAATTATGGCCTTGGCGTTTGAAATTAGGGTAAAACTCTTTAAAAAAGTAATAAAAAGTTGGCTTGGAAAAATCATTTGATGTACAAAAGAGGTGATATAATTCTAGTTACACTTCCTTGGCTATTTCACAAAAAGTTATTCCACTTCCTTTGTACGTGGAATTATCCTTTCAAGCAAACTGTTTATTATTTGGAATTTTTTTATTTCTAAAGTTTTTTACCCAGATTTCAGATCTTTTTGGAATGCAAAAACTTCATTTTCTATAGCTATGAACTTGACATGCTTGTAGCGCCGTTTACGGACTCTAAGTGGTCAACTTTATGTCTCTAGATTGAATGACCATACTTTCAAGTTATTAGTTTAGTGGATTTCGCCGACGCTACTTAGCTTTAGGAAAAGTTTTAACTTTAAGTATAAGTTTTTCATCGTCTTTGTCTTTCTAATTTGAAGCGCTCCAAAATATGTTTATTGTTGAGTGACCTAGGGACGGGAAAAAGGAATATTCTCACAATGAGAATATTCTCGGAATGAGAATGTTCTAGAATATTCTCGCGAGCAGAGAATATACGAGAACTTATGAAAACTTAAGTAAACTTAAAACGAGTATGTGAAGCTTCCAATTTTAACATAAACCAGCTAACTATGATAATTTTATTCTATTAATTAGAGGTAGTAGTTGTAGTCATTGTAGTCTAAGAATATGACAGTGGTGCCAAAACGAGTAGCTATATTAAACTTATTACTTACTTATTTGACTCTAAACTTTTGTAAAAGGTTTTCATTTTTAAATGCTAAGAAAATTTATTTCTATGTTAATTAGACTAAGATAATAAACAAAAATATATTACAGGCGCGCGCGGTTACCGCCCCGCCCGCTACCCCCTCCGGGATGAGCTTCGCTGTTGTTAGTACTGAATGAGTCGTCAAAGTGAATTCACGTCAGTTTGCATTGTGCCGCATGTTAGGCGTCGTCAGTCGTTTGCTTTCAACGTACACAATGAAACCAAAGGGAAGGGTGTACGAGTTTTACAAAGAAATATGGAATACAGAATGGAAAATCGGTTTTTTTTTGTGTATGTTTTGTGGTCAACGTTACAAGAATAGAAATGCTACCAGAATGACCAAGCATTTGATAAAAAAAACTGCAAGAAATGCCCTGCAATTTCGAGTTCGAGATTAAAAGGCAAATCGGCTTTATCGGATATTACTAACAGAAACATCAATATGAATTCGTTAAATTCGATCTCTCCAAATATCGAATCGGCAAATTCAGCACTAAGTTCGAATGATAAACGTCTAGAACCCTTTGACGAGGTAAGTTCATTTACTTCGCCCATTTATATCGAATCAAATTGAATTTATTACTTCTGATAGGTTTATACTATATATTGTTTTTCATAAGATAATATTGTTATTTTTTTCAGAAAAATGCACAGCGCGCTCTTGCACGGGCAATCTACGTATGTGGACAGCCGTTGGCCCTAGTGGAACATCAACTATCGAAACAATTTTTCAAGATTTTAAATCCGACATTTAATCCGCCCGATAGAAAAGCTTTATCTACAACATTTCTGGAAGAAGGATATACCAAAATTGAAGGTAAATTGATGTAGACATCAAAGAAGCCAAAGTTGTGCACATTGCATTAGATGGTTGGACAAGCATTAGGAATGAGCCGATAATAAACATTATTATTTATGCGCCTACGCCTTACTTTTACAAATTCATCGAAACAAAAGAAAACAGACACACTGCTGATTACCTATCTGAAGAAGTGTGCAAAATAATAGATAAAATTGGAAGTGATAACGTAATGCTGGTCATCACGGATAATGCTTCTAATATGGTAAAATGTGGAGAAATGGTGTCAAGAAAGTATTTAAACATAAAGTGGAGCGGTGGCTTGGCTCACATACTTAACTTGAAGATTGAAGATATTCTAAAAAATGAACACCTGAAGACACTTATGTCACATATTACAGATATTATTAAATGCATTCATCGTTCCCACATTTCCTACATTTTAACCGCAGATTTGAATCATGTTGCCCAAGAAAAGGGAATTAAGAAGTCGCTTCAGTTGCCTGTCAAAACAAGTTGGGGCAGTCATTTGCGTTGCATTGACAATGTGATAGAATGCAAATTACTTCTACAAAATATGGCCCTAAATGCAGCTTTTTTAAGTAAATATAAAAATTTACTTCTCGGTGATAACACCTGGACAAAACTTGAACATCTACAAAGCATATTAAAACCAATTGTAGATTGGCTTACAAAATTAGAAGGAGGTCGCTGCTTACTACACTTGGTGCATACAGCATTTTCAGAAGTACAAGAAGTACTTCACAGGCCTGCCACAGTGCAAGTCTTGCAAGAAAAGTTTTGTGAGGAGTTAAAAACGAAATTCTCGAAAAGAAAGGCTTCAACCACAAAGCCTTCAACCACATCTCGCAGCAGCTTTGTTAGATCCAAAAAATAGAGGAGTAACCTTAACACCCGAGGAAAGTATAGATGGGTGGGAATTCGTAATGACGTTGGTAGAGGAGCAGTCCCCGTCGGTACCGAATTTTTTCAAACAAGTCTCTGAATATAAGTGTCGTTCAGGATTGTGGGGTAAAGAATTTTTTTAGGCCATGGCTGCAAAAGTGCCGGCAGTAACCTGGTGGTAGACATTGTACGCTGACACAGAACTTGGAATTATTGCTCTCAGAATACTAACTACACCGGCAACATCTGCCTCAGTAGAACGCTCTTTTCCACTTTCGCCAACGTCCACACGAAGAAGCGCAATAGATTTCGTACTGATAGAGCGGGAAAAATATGTTTGATCGCACACAACTGGAAAATAATGAATGAAAAATAAATTTCGAAAATAAAGAAAATTTTTCTGATCCTGTTCCAAGTACATCTGGTATAAGTGGTGAACCAAATCAGGCAAACGATAGTCAGACAATGAATCAAACTGGCAATTTTGAAAAAAGTGACGTAGAATTAGAGTCGGAGGATAAGGTAGATGATTCAGTAGAAGAAGATACGGAAAGTGAAGACGAAGATGTGTATTGGCCATTGAACAACCTCAGCAATGATGAGAATAATGATCCATCAAACCTGGACATATAACAAAAAATACCCTGAAATTTACTTGGTCTATAATGACTAATGGCTAATTAACATAAACCAAAGTGATTTCATTATGAAAAGTAATTAAGTAGATATTTAAATTGTACTTTAGCAAGAACTATAGGACCAATAAGTAATTACCTACTATTTCAAGTGATATGAATATGTGATTTTATAAGAAAAATATTCAAGTTTTTGTTGTAGTGATGAAAGTTATATAAAAAAATTTTAATCTCAGAACTAACCTATTTTGATGTAATCATGAGAAGTTAATATAACGTTCCTGTTTTTATTTTTATAAAATTACAGAATAAAGATGTTAATCATTTAACTCTGTATTTTTTTTCGTAAATCTCCATAAATCATGTAGTTTGTTTCATGATATGTTTCAAAATATAACATAACGCACTATTACATTTCCTCTATCCTTCAAATTTTAAGACAGGATAAGATTGTAAGTGGTGTTGTGTAAAGAGTACAACTCCGTTTTTAAGTTCTCTTAAATTATCTGCTCGGAGAACATTGCTGAGAACATATCCGCAAAATTCTCGCAAAGCGAATGTTCTTGGAAATTTCCCATCACGAGTCTGACCTAAAAGAAATTGATATTTTTATATACTTTGACAGATAAACCATTGTAAATTAAAGCCTTCCCACCTACCCTATATTTGGTTTAAAAACCGATCATATTTGTTAGCTCTCTAATATGGAACCGATCATATTTGTTAGCTCTTACTCTGTGGCCAAACTGTCAGAACCATAATGCCTTCGCAATTCCTACAGCCTGACAATATCGACAATCCACATTTTCCTCTGAAAAATGCCTACGTTTTAACTCTTTGACCCACGTTTTGGAGGCTTTGAATTCCAAGTCTGGAAATTGACTGGCAAGTGCCGATTGTTGCAAGTTTTTTTTGTTGTAATTCGGTTGTTACAACTCCGCGCTTTTATGAAGCGATCAAATGTCCATATATTGTGTTGAATTTATACTCACTACTTCCACCCTCTTTTAATATCCTCTTCCCAAATTTTCAAGTCTCGCACATGCCTCAAGCGAGATGCTTCATTTGTTTGCAGATTATAAATTCCGCTATGGATGAGCTATGGCAAGATTGACGACCATTATTTTGTGTAGTCGAGTGGAACAAAATCCGCATACTCTTTAATTGTTTCACCGGATTCGTACTCATCACTGAATAACTCGCTGCTATACTCCACTCTTTGATAGTCTTCTGCATCGCCGATTTCTTCGAACCTAATCAACTTTTCGTCGCGAAAAAATGTATACTCTGATAAAAGTTCAACTACTTTCTCGCACATTTTGTATCCCATTTGAATGTGTTCCGGTTATAACATCGGAACTTTCTGATGGGATCAGATCTTCTTTTGTCAAAAGATGTAAGCTATAATCCAGCGCCGCCTTCAATCTTTGGATCGACGCTTCGCTGTAGATGCTACCGTTTGGTTCCTGTTCTTTTTCCACTGATGTTCCAGGCATATCAAGACTTTCAATTTCAGCCGACGGTTTCGATTTTTCCACGATATTTT
The DNA here is from genome assembly GCA_030522765.1 of Ophioninae sp. B BG-2022a. Lineage (NCBI taxonomy): Eukaryota > Metazoa > Arthropoda > Insecta > Hymenoptera > Ichneumonidae > Ophioninae sp. B BG-2022a. The sequence goes on along the minus strand of JAPYZJ010003619.1, from coordinate 3,308 downwards.
CCTTAATTGTTTCCACAAAAATGTCGATGATTTTCGAAATATTCGCACAGTATACTCGAAAAATTCAAGTTACTCGGTCAAGAGCTAACAAACAAATGAGCTTTCTAATTATCGTTGTCCCCTATGCAGGTGGTCATGGATAGATCTTTTTTCTACCTGCGCCGAGAAACTATCGTTTGTGTACCGCCGAGGGAAGCGACGCCGAAGTCGAAATGCATGGGAGTATTCCTGTTTCAACGAATCTGGAAAGTTTCCAACTCCAAATATTTTACGATTATGCGATTATTAAAAAATGACGTCCGGAATCTGTCTTGCGTATAAATGGATAAATAAAATAAATTATTCATGATTTTGCTAAACTGCGGCATGAATATTATGGAAATTGTGGAAAAGCCAGAAAGTACCTCCACATGGGACCGCACGCGGGACTATCGTATTAAGAACTCAAGCTCTTCCCACTACGCTAACCACTGCTTGGTAAGTATGCTAATACAAATGAACCAGAACCTCAACAGAAATTTCATTTTTCAAACGGCTGGTCATTTGGGACCCTCACGTCGGCTACTTTTATTCTTACCCTAGCCGTACATATCCCATATAGGGAAATTGTGTTCAAGATGACATACTTTTTGTTTGGAGGCAAACATTTGCTTATTCAAGGTGATAAAAAAAAGGTACACATTAAAAACATTTATTTACAAAGCATACAAAAGTATTTTAACACTCGACTAAATAACAAAACTGAAATGGAATAACAAAAACACCGATCATGTGGAAGTGGTTAAGATGACACACGTTAGTCTAAGTTGACATACATCAGTGCTCAGTGCATAATTTGAATTCGAACACCTTCTTTCTTGCTGAAACGCCAGCACATATAATGTGGCACCATCCCTTACATAATTGACAACATACCCAATGCTCTTCTGGCTTCAAGTTGCAGTAAAGGCACGCAGCATGCCTTTACTGCAACGAGTTTTATAGTAAATCGAAGCCAGGAGAGCATTGGGTATGTTACCAATTATGTAAGATAAGGTGACACTATACCATTTTAAGCCGTCGGGAGCTATGCCATCTTACCCTACGAAGTCAACAATATTTGCCGCCACCTGTGACTTCATACTCTGAGATTATTTAAATAATTCTTTGATATCCATAGCCTATATTAATCACAGTTCATAACAGAGCAGGCAATACAACAACAAACGTACCTGATAGAAATTTATCGGCCGAAACTCTTTCAATGGATGAAAAAATTGTGCGTGGAGTTCCTCCGTGCGGAAGAAGTGAAACTTCGTAATGTGGAAATGAAAATAGGAAGGGGTAGAAATTGATTTTTAGTGAAATCATATTGTTTCTTTGAGACAAACTTCATTAACCTTTGACTAGTGACATGGCTTTTGAGTAACGTAACTGGTGGCGAACGGCCTGAGAGACCGCTGCCGTATCTGATCTATAGCATAGAAATTCGATAAGGTAGATTAGGGCTGTCTTTAAAAACAGTTTAATAACATATAAAGGATAAAATAAAACTAACCAATAAACGCTAAATGTATTTTTGAATGAAGAACTTGATATTACAATGTATGTGATAGCGGGGTGAAATGATGTTTCACTATTACCGCTCGGCCTGTGAGACCGCTTGTCACCAGTTAAAGGTTAACATCGCTTACAATTGATCGCATCTTTTAATTATCATTTTGGAGTGGAGAAATATTAAAATCTACAACGTTTACAATGGGATTATGATAACTAAAGTAAGATACGAAATGTTTAAGTTCTATTTTTTCAATATTTCTTGCAAAAACTGCATCAATGGTAGTTCCCCCTTCGGTTGTCGGATAATTCCTACCATTTATCACTTTCAATCCAAATTTATCTTTAAGGAAGGTTAATAATGTTTCAGCTTCAGGTAACGAGAAATTCACACTCACATCTCCTGCAAGGATCACAGGCCGCTCACAATAATCAATTTTTTCACCAGTTACGTCTGCCAGAGCTTGTGAACCTGTAGTGGATAATGGCAATAAAGATTTTGCAATAAATAATTTCATATCTCTCATGGCTGCATTTGGTGAAATATAAATGACAATTAGATTTAATTTCTTCGGATTGTTTTCGCTGTGATTGACTATGCACTCTGCAGCACATATGTCTCCAATTCTTTTTGACGTTGAAATTATCACATCAGGATTACCCGAGTGAGGAGCTTTTATATCTAAATGTGGAGTAACAATATGACATCTATTTTTCTGATTGTGATCGATAGCAACCCCTGCACTCCGAATTTCATTACGTTGACATCTTATAATGAAATCAAAATTTGGTATGAGAACAGGAGGTTCATTAGCGTCCATAAACGCTTCTGATAACATTAAAATGTTCGATTTTTCAAAAACTCTATCCGTCAAATCATTGACGTGTGCACGAACTCTTTGACAATTGAATACATATTAAATAATTGAACACATATTAAATTATATGTGCATCAAACAAAACTAAAAAAACAAGTAAATGAAATAATCAGTATTATAAATTAAAATAGAAGAACAAATACGTATTTCAGCTAATTTCACGACGCTCACAATGTTGACTTCGCTGCATCGCACGCGCATGTGCTTGGGATCTACTAACTCACTCTCTTTCTCTCTCCTACTTTCTACCTTTGTGTATCTTTCTTTCTCTCTCCCTCTTGGGTTGGAATATTGGACGCTTCTCGTTGCTACGCTCGCGCTGGCCTGTAACAGGTATATTTCGCGCATGCGTTCGAGTGCTACGCATTCACTTTCGCTCTATCTCTTTCTATTCCCCCTCCCCAGGAGCGTTGTACGTTCAACGCAACAGTGCTTTCATACCCCCTCCATGGTAGCGTTAAGGGGTAAGGCCACTGTAACGGCCAAAAAAAAAGGATTTTTCACTAATTTTTTGCTCTCGAAATTGAAGGTATTTGAAAAAAACTTTTAATGCTGTTATCGGGCATACATTAAACTTTATTGTCACATTTTTTACAGTAAAAAAAACAAAATGGCGGTTCCACAGCTATCTTCCCGGGACATGTTTTGCTTCCAGGGCTCCGCGGCACGCAGCACCACTGGTGCACTCTTGAATCTAGAACAAAAAAAAACCATTAATCTAGAGGGCTATAGCTAGAGAATGTTGATCGGATTTTAAAAAGTATCTATTTTTGTGGATTTGGCGTGCGTATAAATAAAAAAATTGATTTTTTACGAAAAAAACGGCAAGTTTTTTGTTAATAAAAAATCAATAAATAAAGTTCTTGAAAATTCCGATCGACATTCTCAAGATAA
>JAPYZJ010003618.1:0-26993 GCA_030522765.1 Ophioninae sp. B BG-2022a | reverse complement strand
AAAACGAAAACAAGGAAAAAAAGAGGAGGGAGCTTTCTTCCGCATTATCGTCGAGCCCCCTAAGACGATTCAACGACGTGCCTCGGAAAACTTTTTTTTCCCTTAAAACCTCACCCTACAGCCCCCTAGTGTTGAAAAATTAATATTTAAATTTCAAAAACTAGTAAAAATAGTAAATAATAAATTTAAAAAAAATGATAAATCTTTCTCCTTAAAACGTCACCCTTCCAAACCCTAGTATTCAAAATTACGTAATAAAATTTAAGGGACTAGTAATAATAGTAAATAATATATAAACAATTTTTATTTTCATTTCTTCCACCCTAAAGCTCACCCTCTCAGCCCCTAGAGTTTAAAATGACGTAATAAAATTTGATAAACTATTAAAAAAAATAAAAAATTCATTACAAAATAAAATAAAAAAATATGCACCCTTAAAGCTCACCCTTTCTCCCCCAGTGTTCAAGAATCACGTATTAAAATTCCTGAAGTCGTAAAAATAGTCAAAAAAATAAAAGGAGGGGAGTTGGGGGGGTGGTTTGAGGAGGGTGTTATTGTGGGCACGTTTTTATAGGGGAAGGGGAAAACTGGCACTGGGGGATCGTCAGGAAGAAGTTAGATGACCCAAGAAAAAAGTTTCGTTCTACGAGCTTACGCTCATGTTTTCCTATATATATGACTCACTCGAGTTATTTTACGGTTACGGTCCACGTCTCGAATTGCCTTTATACATGATAATCTCGTATCGGTCGAGAGCTTCGACCCACCCCCCTCCCCTCCCAACTTAGTCGTTTCCAACGTGTCTCAAGTCCTCGAATTACAAACTACCCCTCTTAAATCCCCTTCTACCCCCTTAAGGGAGTCGAGACATAATTTCGTAATGCGTTATTTGTTTGGGTTTATTTATTCGAGAGAGAAAGAACTTCATCGATCATCCCTCCACCTCTTTCGACAGGCTTTTTTCGGTTCGTTATTCACGTCTGACCAAACCCGGATTTTTCCCCTTTTTCTGTTCACTCGAACGAGAAATATACGAAAAATCAAATCAACAACGAAATATAAATTGTTGGAAATTGTGATTGATGAACATTCACTTTGATAGTAAATATAAATAAAAAAAAAAGGAGAAAATGTTTTTCAATTGGAGTTTTTAAATATTGGGAATTTTTCGTCTGACCAAATCAGTTGTTTCCCCTTTTTTTGTCAGCACAACGAGAAATAAATGAAACATAAATAAATCAGTAAACAGCACAAAAAAAATTAAAATAAATTAAAAATCTCATACAAATAAATATCAAAAACGAAAATAAATTTCAAAACCCAGTAAAAAAAAATACAAATCAGATTCTGCATTTTGAATAAATAAAAAAACGAATTTCTAAATTTCTCTGCACAATTCATCAAGAAATAAATATACAAAATTAAATCTCAATCAAAATAATTATAAAAATAAATGAAAAAATCCAACACTAATAATAAAAAAAATTATAAAAAACCAAAAAACAATTTTAAAAAATGAAATTTAATAGTTAGGGGCAGATGGGAAAAAGTGTTAAAAAAAAAAAAGGAAAATCGATGCATCGACATTGTTCTTCGAGAAAAAAAAAGGTTTCGAGATGCTGAGGGGTCGTCGGGGTAGGGGGTTGCAGGGGGTGCACGGGTATCGAGAAACGCTTGACGATATCACTGTGTCCATGAAATACTGTAATTACACGATGCCAGGGCTAAAAACTTTTCCAGTATACCCGGAGACGATCGTCTCGATGAGAGAACGGGGCCAAGCGATCCTCTATCTTCGCGATCTAATGAAATTACTTTCGCAATTAGAGCCTCAGGGCTGATGGGGCGAGGAGCGGGGGAAAGAGGGGTTGAAGGGAATAAAATGGAGGGGGGGTGTCTTTATCGATAGCATCGGCCCACTATCAGCTCCAATGATATAAAGACGAGACACGAGTATCGTTAAGAGGTAACGAATGGAGACCTGATCGAAAGTACAATGGCTGTGAAAAAATATATATTTGTAGATAATGTAGATAAAAGTGAAAAAATACCAAAAAAATTATCTCGTACAATTATTTATCTCAATAATCTTCGTATGTGAAAAATTGGTAGTAAGTAAAATAATATAAACAACCAAAAAAATATCGCAAAGCTAATATTTAAAAAATCATTTTATATTTATTTAATTATATAATTTGTGAATAAGGCATCTGAAAAATATATTATTCGTGAGATAATGTAGATAAAAATAATATGTAGATAAAGATAAATATATTTGACAGATAATTTCACATAAAAATATTTATATAATAATTTTATAATGATAGAATATTATAATTTATGAATTTTGTATGTAAAATATTTATGATATTTGGGATAATGTAGATAATTAATATATCGTTAAATAATATTGATAACGAAAATAAAAAATGAATGAGTAAATGCAAAACAACATTTTCTAAAAAATAAACGATTTTTATTTCATATTTTCTAAAAAATGATTTTACATTTATTTTATATTTTTGATGTTCTAAATTTTATTTTATATTTCCTAAAAATCCAAAAGATTTATTTTCTAAAAAAAAAGAGGGAAGAAAAAACGTGTCAATAAATCTCTGTACGTGTCAAAATAACGACGAGAAAACGAGATAAAGCGAAGACAGGGTTGGCTAAGCTTGATCGTGGAGCACAAGCAGAGAAGTTCAATTTCTCAATGATCCACCCTGTGCTGTGAATCCCCTTAGCATGTTTCGCGAAGCTTGTCAAATCTCTTCTACCCCTTGAAATCCCATTCTTTTTAACCCCCATCCCCATTCTTTTTTTTTCTGCAACCCTCTTCTTCCGTTTTACTGGCATCGTAAATTAAAGACTGTCAAATGAGGTTCGTTCGAGTCGAGGAAAAATCCGTCTCGTCTGCCACGAGAAAAAAAGAAGGAGAAGGCAAGGGGGGACAAAGGGATGAAAACTGTCATCTGGCACTTTAAGCTCGTAATGGGAAAAATCTTTTATGAGCTGTATGGGGCTAGGGGTGGGGGGTGGATTTCGAAGGTGAATTTCTTTCGTGAATTATTGCTTGGAAATTTGAATGGCTTGATACGCAAACAGGAGAAAAGTTAATAAAGCCAGTTCTTTGCAAGCTCTCCTTATTTATCCCCGTTTCGTATATAGAGGGCGTTTCGTCCTTGAAACAAGAGGAATCTGCACACCCGGCCAATAAATTTCCCATTTCGTTCGGGTGGCAATAAGCTGAGAGCTCAAAACGAGAAAAACTGACAGAGATTCGTAAACAAGAGGGGGAGAAAGGGGGAAATAACTCGGAGAGAGAAAGAGAGAAAAAGACGAGAATATAGAAACAGGATTTTTCCTGATGCTTTTCCACTCGTCCTGCAGCTTCGACAGACCTATTTCGTAATATTCGCACGCTTTTTGTTTCTATTATTTATGTACGAGCTGGCACGTCTGATATGGCGTTCGTTGCATGGAATAAATAAGACGAAAAGTACGAGAAAGAGAGCGAGAGAGAGGGGGGTGCGAGGGGGATGAAATTTTCATCCCTTGCACACGTACTGCAACCAGCATGCAAAATAACCAGAACGTGGAGACGAAAAAGTTTTTTTTTTCAACTCTTACGGATTTTCAACCCCTGCAACTACAACCCCTTGGGGTTTCCAACCCCCGGTTTCAAAATCCGATCATTTGACGTCTTTTTCTTTTTCGCCTTGAATTTGTCGATTCTGCAAGCTGGTTCTTAAAGCTATTCGATCCTTGACAGGTTGTTTGGGTTTGTTTTTTTTTTTCGGTTTTAGCTTTTTTGAATTGTCTTCGTTTTTTACGACTTTTTTGGTTTATACAAGCCTGCAGTGAGTTTTTATCAACCCCTAAAATTGAGTATGATTCTACACGACTTACTGATTTTTCTACCCCTTAAATTCTACTCATCTCCGATTTCAACCCCTTTCGAATTCTACCCTCTTCTTCTCTGGCTTTCTTTGCACATTTCTACCCTTCCTGTATTCATCAACCCCTTATATCCAGCCCTGATTTCAACCCCTTCGATTTCTCCATACCCTCACTATTTATCTCCCCTTTTTCGTACCCTCCGTTTTTCGCAAATCCTGCAAAACCTCGGGGGTGGAAAAAAGTTTTTCTCTCTTGCAACCCTTCTGCCAGGTTTTTCTTCGAACCCTACGAAGTTTCTCGATTTCCACCCCTCCTAATTTCTTTCCTACCATCCCTTGGTTTTTACCACCCCCTTTCACTCCATCCCCCTTTTTACCTGATTTCCTTTCACGAAACCCTCGAATTCTTTTCATCCAGCCCCTATTCATTTATATGCCAATCGATGCTCCCTCGAATATTCTCGTTTCTGTACATAACCACCCCCTCTCGGCAAACTCAATTCTTTCAACCCCCAAACCACCCCTAACTTCTCTCTTCTCATACCCCATCCCCTACAGCATCCTGGAACGAAATAAAAAAGGAAGAAATAACGTTGCTAGGATGCGACGTTGCGCAACGCTGATTTTCATCGAGTATTCGATTTCCATCGGGGGTTTACGGTGTCTATTGAAATCGCTTCGTCTATCTGTGTCCTCTATAGCCCGATGTAAATCGAGATGATTTACGCGATATCGATGTTGCCCATTTGCAAATACGTGACTCCACGATCGGTGTACACCTATCGTTACGTACCTCGCTACCAACCCCCTTCATCCCCCGAACCACCCTCTGCACCCTCTCCACCCCTTCGGACTATGCAATCTCTATTTATACGCGAAACGGAAGGGATGCTCACCGAACTACCCCAACGGCACGTCGATTAGGATTTGTCGCCAATATCGGATTGTTCCACTGGCCGGATCATCGTTACACGTAATCTTCCTATCTTTCAAAATACACTGCCAATCCCGAATCCTCTTTCTTCTCGACCCCCTCGTTCATAGCATTTTTCAAGTGAACAGAGAATAATCAATGTTTTATTTTTTGGGGGTTTGTTTGGCTTTTTTTTGGGGGGGTTTGGGTTTGTTTGGTTTCTGGTTTTTTTTGGGGAGGGGTAAAATTGCTTTTTCTCAGTTAGTGAATTATCAAAGCTGAGGAAAAAGTCTCAAAAAGGGTAAACCAAATTTGGAAAAATGTTTCAATATTGATTTTTGGAAATTGAAGGAAAGAGAAAAAAAATTAGTATAGATTTTTTGTTTAACAAATAATTGTAATTTTTTCTCATTGAATAAATTAGTAAGGGGATAAAATATTATAATATTATTATTATTCGTTATACATTATAATTATTATAATAATAGTGATATTTTATTTTAATATTATTGTAATATTATATAAAAATAATTATAATATTTTGTCATTGCATAAATTATTAAGGGGATGTATATCGAGAGACGTAATATTACGTAATTAAATTTTTTCTACGTCAGAGTTTTTAGTTCACTTGTTCGAAATTCTCAAAACATAATAGTATTTATAATTAATATTTCGAAGAATATATTATTTGATTGATATCAATGAAAATATTATTCTTATTATTATTCATTTTTTTATATTATTTATATTCATAATGCATTTTTATATCTTCTAGAAAAATTATTATTCCATACGAACAAATAAATAAATAATTTTTTTCCAAAAAAAAAAGAAAGAAATGAGAATGAGATTGAACGAAACTTGTTTCAACCCTGTACGTATATTCATAGTGGATAAAGCTCTTCACCGAGGAAAGCCTTTCGCTGATTGACTCTCTTAGCGGAATGTCTGGAGATTCATTGGTACCTTATGGGGGTAGTTTGCGAGAAAAAGTAGAATTTTTAAGGGGGAAACATATCGAAGAGGAAGAAAAGGGAAAAGAGGGTGAAATGAGATTGGAGGGAGGGACCATCCCGCAGACATAATTCATGTAAGTGGAGGAATAAACGTAACTTCCTTCTCTTCGTCATCCCCCTCTTTGGGGAGGGAGAAAAGTGGAGCAGTTCAAATGCGAACGAATAAAAAAAAGAGAGTTAGAAAAAAATTATATTTCGAGCCAGAATTTGCTTTTTCATCCCTTGTGAACTCACCCCCGGAGTAATTCCGCCCTTAATAAAATTCACCCCCTACCCTGCCAACCCCTAACAAACCCAAACAGGATTACGTACTTCGAAATCAGTGCTGGATTCGCCATATAGAAGGGGTTGGACATTCTACAGGTCCTCTACTGGCTTAAGGGGGAATGCAATGCGAAGGTCAGGGTACTGAGCTTTTAATGAATTTTGTAAATCCTCTTAATGGCTTTTTGAAGGCTCTATTCGAGATTAGTTATTTAACAATTATTGCAAAAAGTGGAAATATTTTTTTATAAAAAAAAAATAGTTAATGTTAAAATAAAAAATAAAAATTAAACCCAAACGAACCCAAACAGTAAATAGGAGAGTGGAAAAGTATTGGAAATTACCCTTTTCCTGGTGGAATTTTTTGCTTTGATTTGTCTGAACCATAGAAATAATTATCACCCCTTAATTTGGGTTAATTGATCGTTAAGGGTAGTTGTTGATGATTTTGTTTATTGTTTAACATAAAGCCACGTTTTCAATAAAAAACAAATATTATATCAAATTTAAAAACCTACTGTTTGAAATTAAAAAGAAATTATTTTTGCTGGAAACATTTTTATTCGAGGTTTTTTAAGGAACAGTAATTTTGGAAAAAAAATGGCTGCGCCTAATGATATCTATTACAATTTTGAAAAAATTCATCGTAAAAATTGTACACGTCCGACTATTATTGCTCGAATTAATTTTTTCACAGGTTCATTTTTTTAAAGTTTGATTTTTTTCAGAAGTTCAGTTTTTTGGCTATTGATTTTTCAGGTGATGGTTTTTTCTCCATGATTGGGTTTGTTTGGGTTTGTCTCGCATTTTTAAAGCGTAGATTTTTAAAGGCTTAATTTTTTTTGAGAACTGATTTTATTTTAAGGGTAGTTTTTTCTACCCTAAAAAATTTAAAAAAAGGAGAGTCCATAGAAAAAAAAAAAAAAATCCCGAGAGTATCAACTTACTAGGGAGTTTTGGGGTTTAAATCCATCGTATAAAAGGTGAAAGAAAATGGCGCGCACGACTTCACAACGAAGTCGTATAATTTAACGATTTTTCATTGCGACGAGCTTGCCGCGATCTTTCGAGGGGGTGAATGGGACGAAGGGAATCGAAGGGATTCGCGAGGGCTTCTGACGTTTTCGAGAGTACAGTTACGAAGGGCACGGGGGGTTCGGGGGGAGGGGGTACGTATAGAAAGTCGAAGGGAAAAAGGGAGGGGGTGGGTAGAGCTTACCCCTTTGTCAAGGGGTTGAAACTTCCGTACTCGAAGACTGTATGCATGTGGATGTCTTCAAAGGGCTCACCTCGAAAAGCTACGAGCCGTATCCGCTTCTCGCCTTTCTCGCACCTTATATCCTCCTAGAAATCCTTTTCGAGAAGACGCCCAGGATTCCAGCTTCATCCCCCATCGTTTCCCATTATTTCGGGGTGGCTTTCCACGGACGTGCGACAAGACGTATTTTCTTTTTTTTTTTATTCTCGCAAAAATCCTCTAAATATTTACCGACTGTGTCTACGAACTTTGAGTTCCTTTATATCAGTGCCTGGAGAATGTACTGGAAAGAATCGTTGAGTTGTTTTGTCTCAATGTGATAAGGACTAGGGGCCTTGGGGAACGGAATTTCGAAGAAGCTGAATGAATGAACCCAAACGATATAAACAAACCCAAACAAAACCAAACGTTCCTAGAAAAACCCAAACAAACCCAAACAATTTCGGAAAACACTAGGTAAACTCAAACAATTTCGGAAATTACTAGATAAACCCAAACAAACCCAAACAATTTCGGAAAACACTAGATAAACTCAAACAAACCCAAACAATCATGAAGCAATCTAACAGAATCGAAACAAACCCAAACAACCACGAAGAAACCTAACTAAACCGAAACAAACCCAATCACACCGGCAGAAATCCTCACGAACCCAAACAGCCCGAAACAAACAAAAAGAAACCCAAACGAACGCAAAGAAACGAAAAAAAACCTTCACGAACCCAAACAATCACAAAAAAACTCAAGAAAACCGAAACAAACCCAAAAGCACTGACAGAAACCTTCACGAACCCAAACAGTACAAAGCAAACCCAAACAAACCCAATCACATCGACGGAAACCCTCACGAACCCAAACAGACCCAAGCAAACCCAAACAAACCCAATCGCATAACCCAAACAGACCCAAGCAAACCCAAACAAACCCAATCGCATCGACAGAAACACTCACGAACCCAAACAGTCCAAAGCAAACCCAAACAAACCCAATCACATCGACGGAAACCCTCACGAACCCAAACACTCCCAAGCAAACCCAAACAAACCCAAACACACCTAAAAGAACGTAAAAAAACAAGAAGAAACCCAAAACGAAGCCAAATTTTTCACCAAGAGACGCGAAGGATTTCACCTTCATCCCCCATCGTTTCCCATTATCCCGAGGTGGCTTTCCATCGAGCTGTGATAAGACGTTTTTCTTTTTTCACCAAAGTCCTGTAAATATTTACCGACTGGCTCTACGAACTTTGAGTTTCTCTTTTTTTAGGTCTCAGTGGGTGGAGAATGAACTGGAAAAATCGCGGGCTCGCTTCGTCTCGGTTTGATAAGGAAAAATGGGCCTTGGGGAGAACGGAGATGGATGTGTCATTCTCCGGGTGTTTCGAGGTTACGAAGATAGAGAGAGGATACTTTTCCGTATTCAAAGTCTCGACGACGAATATCGGGGATGAAACAATCCTCGAACTGTCAATCTCACTGACGACGGTCACCCTCCCGTTGTTGGCGTGACGAGGATCAAAAGGGTATGAATGATCGGGGTATATATCCCGGACCAGTTCGTGCGTTCGAAATTGCCTTCGTAGTTTTTTTTTACGAGCTTTTCAAACCACAGAATAGACCCCAATGTCAGCTGGGGTAAACGAGGGTAGGGGGTAAGTGTGCGCGCCCTTTTCATCCCCAAGTTAAACCCACCTGAGTTCAGAATTAATTTTTTATTTTAATAGCAAACTAGTTTCAATAATTTTGTAAAAAAAATACTACGAATAAATAAAAGAAGAATTTTTTATTTGAAAACAAACCCAAACACACTAATTTTTCAATTAACAATCCAATAACAAACTCATTTCAATATTTTAGTAAAAAAAGAAACGAATAAATAAAGAAAGGATTTGTACTTGGAAAGAATAAAAAAATAAAAACGTATTTAAAAAGATTTTTAAAAAAGAAATTTAATAAAGAAGGAATTTCTGACGTAAATGAAATTCACGTGCCGTAATTAATATTTTTCAAACGCCCATTTTTCTTTTTCTTCTCAATAAATAAAAAAAAACAAATTTAATTTTTCACTGAGCAAATTCAAATGAATTTGCGTTTTTATTATGATATTATAATTGCAACCCCTGTTTCTGAAGCGTGAGGATTCTCGAAGTTGCAAGCTGCGCACACTTGACCCGAATGACTGTACTTAAGGGTAGTTAGCACCCTCTTTGGTGAGAACGGTCTGAAGGTTACGAATAGTACTTCGAGGGAGTTCAGGGGTTATTAATTGGCGATTTGATGGTGGCAAAGAGTCGGAGGATCATAAGAAAACGACATGTCTAGAAAACCAGCCCTTAACAGAGGATTAACGATTGTAATGGGAGGTTGAAAGAGGGTTGAAGTTCGAGGTTGCCCAAAGACCTCGAACTTAGTCTCACAGCTGTTCCAGGGGTAGTTTCAACCCCCAAACATTCCATTAAGCCCAAAAAAACCAAACCGGAAGTGACACGAATTTCCTGTCCGTTTTTCTCTTCGGAAGAGGAAGAACCGGAAGTGGCGTGTGGGTTTGATGTTTAAGAGTGTCCAAGGGGTAGTTCGAGCAATTACGAGTTGTATACCGGTTGGTGTGACATCGGAGATGTTTATCAGAAGGGTACGAACACAGGGGGTGAAAAAGATAAAAAAAAAGGGAGGGTTGTAGAGGGGTTGAAACTAGGGTTGGAACGAGGGGGTTGAAAAGTAGGGGTTCTGAGAGTGGGAAGACAAAGCTGGTAGGAGGTACGAGCCCATGAATTTCCGCGAAGCCAGCAATATCCTCTTTCCCACCCCTCGAGCTTCCATCAACCCCTTTTCATCCCTTATCAACCATCCCTTACCCCTTCCCTCGACGTTCCCTTTTTACTCCTTCCTAGAAACTCCCTATTCGCTCCGTACCTCCCTTCCTCTCGAAACCACCCCTCCAGCCCCAATCCCCTCTTCAACCCCTATCCCTCTTCATCCCCCTGGCACATGGAGGAGCTTTCGTGGTCTCGAGTGATCTCTGGATTGGCGCCAAGTGTGGCGAGAGCTCGGCGTGTGTTCGAGACCAGGAAAGCTTCCAGAATAGGGATGGAATATTAGAGGGATGAAGGGCTAGGGGTGGTTTGTCGTAAACTCACCCTGGCTCGTCACAACGCGTAGCCACGTTGCTGTGGACGAGTACGAGGACTCTTGAATCATTGAACATACGTCAATGCTATTAGTGGATATTTGGGTCTCGCGGTTACCCCCTAACGCCTAGAATACTTTTACACCCCTAAACTACCCCCGTTTGGCAAGAGCTTCTGCGACAACGATTCTACGGACTTTGAAGACCAAATGGCGAACCAAATTTAATCCGAATGACCATCTATGTATCCACGTGCACTTCCTCCCTGGCGAACCAAATCCCACCCCCTTTTCGTTTTTCAACCCTCTTGAAACTCCAACCCCTCAAAGCTTAACGAAAATGTGTGATTTGAGGTCCTTTAGATGAATTAGTGTCGAGTTTCGTCTTACATACCTGGACACCCTGAACTCAACCATCCCCCAACCCTCCAGGTACAAACTTGACCTCACCAACCCTTAAAATATTTATTATAGCTATGGGGAAAATCCTAACACCTGACAGGTCCCGAATTTATTATGATGCTGGTGCTTCCTTTTTTGGGGTTGATAACGAGAAATATTATACTTTTAACGACCCCCAACAACCCCAAACAAATCAAATGGGTAACCTCATCAAATGAGGGAAAAAAGGGGTGGTTGGATCAAAAAATCTCATCAACCTTCCATCATGAATGGAAAATATCTTCTTTTTTTTTTAATAATTAAAAAACACCATCGACTCCCAAACAAACCCTTGATTATCAATGGAAACCCAAACAAACCCTTGATTATCAATGGAAACCCAAACAAACCCTTGATTATCAATGGAAACCCAAACAAGCCCTTGATTATCAATGGAAACCCAAACAAGTTCTTGATTATCAATGGAAACCCAAACAAACCCTTGATTATCAATGGACACCCAAACAAACCCTTGATTATTAACGGAAACCCAAACAAACACCATCAACCCTCCATTATCGAAGGTAACCCAAACAAACCCAACCAAATACCATCAACCCTCCATTACTAATGGAAAACCCCTTTTTTCCAAACAATCAAAAACTCCATTAATTAAGGGGTTTTTCCCAAAAAAAAATCAATATTCCTCTTTCACCTGAATTTCCCATTCCCAACTAAAGCGCAGGAAAAAAAATGGTCGACTTTTTTTTTCTTGTCACGTTCGACATCCCTTCAATTGAGACGCTTTATAGGCGTGCAAGATGGCGGATCTGATTCGTCCTTGTGACGTGACGGAAGATGAAGGATCACCAGGATCATGGACAATGGCGAATGTCCCAATGTCGTCGATATATATATATATATATATATTTTACATGAAAATGGTTCCCAAAAGCAACGTTGGGCAGACACGTGTTTCCCTCGGGAAATCTCGTTCGAAAGTGTGTTTTCCCCATGCAAACTCGTGCCAGCCTTCCTGATATCGATTTTGGCCCGGTTTTCTTCGCGAAAATCTTGTCCCGCATAACCAGGGGGACATCCGGTTCGTTGCACCTGATATACATACGTACCTTGCATACATGCATATATATGCAAGTATGTATAAAAAAAGAGAAAAAAAATTGTTAGACGAGCCCATACGTTGGATAAAATTCCGCAGTGATTTTAAACCCCCCTTTTCAATCGTTGAAAAAACATGGGTAGGTACTTCAAACTTTAGAATGTAAATTGAAATTGATAAAAAATAAACGTCGAATTGCAATATTGAATTTTTTTTAAAAGTCGATTGGTTTTAGATGGACTTGTATTATTTATGTGGAAAATCATATTTCTATAATTAGTTGTATGATAAATAATATAGTTATAAATAAGGTATATAAGAAATTATTTTTTTAAATAATTTAATATTTAATAATTAATTATTATTTTTTATGGTATAATAATAATGTCTAAATGTATTTTTACTGTACACAAATTGGATTTTTCTTCATATTCTTTTTGTTTATTAACAATTAACAGTAATAAATCGTTACTTTCATTAACCAATAAAATATAAATTATCGATAAAAAATTCAATTCGATAATTACGTTTAAAAAAAGGTTTTTTTTTCTATTACAAATCTTATTACGAACCGTTCGATATTTACTTTAAAAAATTCTTAACAAAGACAAGAATTTTTCCCTTCAAGGGCTCGTTCGACGTTCGATTCCCTCTGTAAACAAGAGTTCGGGAGTGAGAGTCAAATAGAACCCCGAGAGGGCCAAAAAAAAAATTATAAATTTCAGTCGTGTTGACAAGGGTGGTCTTTCGTTTTAAGGGCTGATGGGTGGGAGGGTGGAATGATCAATGGCGTCGTGTCTTCGATGTTAATGGAGGGTAGTTCAGACGTCGAGTCTTGACTTGACGAAAAAAAAAAAAATTTCCACCCTTAGGTAGACACCCAGGTTGGTACTTAAGGGCTCGAATATATAATATGAATAATAAGATGCAGCACCGTACGTGCTTTCGAGGCAGTCATATTACCTCCCTTTGTCGAGAAACTTCTCCCACACCTGCGAGGATTCTTCTCTTTCTCTTGTCGTTCGCTAACGATGGAATTAACGTATCTTCCACCCCCAACCCTTTGCACCCTTCAGCTCTTCAATCCCTCCAACCCTTTACAACCTTCAGCTCTTTAAACCCCAACCCTTTGCACCCTTCATCCCTTCAACTCCTCCAACCCTTTGCACCCTTCAGCCCTTCAACCCCCTCCTGCCCTTTGCACCCTTCAGCCCTTCAACCCCCTCCTGCCCTTTGCACCCTTCATCCCTTCATTCCTCCTCGAATCCTTTGCACCCTTCGCCCTTCAACCCCCTCAAACCCTTTGCGCCCTTCAACCCCTCCAACCCTTTGCACCCTTCATCCCTTAATTCCCCCTCCAACCCTTTGCACCGTTTATCCCTTCAATTCCCCTTCAACCCTTTGAGCCCTTCATCCCTTCAACCCCTAAGGCCCTTACGCAACCCCCAAGACCGTTGCACCAGCCGGAGAGTGTAGAGTGACACGGCAACGAGCTCTTCTGTCTATCTCTCATGAAAACGCGTCACTGTACGAGCTAATTTTCTCGCTAATTAGTTTCAAGCGTTTGCAGGCTCGTGCGTCAGCGTAAAACGCTTTCCCTCTCTCACGCTCTCACTCTCTCAATCTCTCTCTCTCTTTTTTTTTCCATGAATTTCCATTTCCAAGAGGATTTTTTTTCCATTAATTTATTTTTCTTTTTTTGTTTGGTTTTATTCTACTATTTTTTTTTTTATTTATCAGTTCATTTTTCATTTGGATTTAATATCAAATGGCTCTTGTCTCCTAGTTCTCACAATGTTTGTTATTTTTATTAGTATTGTTATTATTAACATAATTATATATTTAGTCATAATTGTTGACATTATTATTATTATTTTTGTGTTATTTTTAATAATATAGGAAATAAGGTTTTTAATAATTCATTAGTTATAAAAAATAAATATGTTTAATTCATATATTATATATATTAATTGATATTAATTATTCAGTTTTTCATTACGAAGATATTTTCGTTTAAATGGGAAAAACACAAATTTTTTTCAAGGGCTACTTTTTTCATCCCTTCGAGTAACGAGAACTTAATTCGTTGAATTTTTTAATTTTGTTTTGCAACGAATTCTTCTTCGGATACTTTTAAATGCTTTCGTCGATATTTCGAACCGGAAAAGGACCCTGTAGGAGAGCACAGTACCGCGGAGATCAATAGAACTTCGAGTCGCCCTTTTTCTTCATGAAAGACATTTTTATCGTACGTTTCTTTTTTTTTTCTTTTTTTTTTTACATTTTTACTTTTTTCATTTTATTCGTAGCAAAGTTCTCGATAGTGCTTCCAGCGATATAGGAATGGCACGGTCTTTCGCAAAGTGGCGTACACAGAATAAGGGTGGAGGGGGATGAAAAGGGGTGGGAGAGGGTTGCACTGAAAGATACTAGGCTTTCTTTCTATTTTGTTTTTTTTTTCGCCCAGTACGAAAAGCGAACACGAGATATTGCTAAGGGAGATCGTTGAAAAAACTCTCGAAGCTTTTACGTTTTCGTGTGAAATCTGTCCTTCACAAAAATGTCCAAGGAAATATTGGCAAAAGCAAAAAAAAAGGGGGGAAGCCTCAAAAGTCAAGAAATATTTATTACGAATTCTTGTAAAAAGGTTCAATTTCCAAATGGCCATCATTCCCTTGGTTCGAAAAACAAACAAAATTTTTGTTTGTTTGGGTTTTGGGCTAATAATAAAAAAATATATATTATATATTTTTTATAAAATTTATTTACAAATTTATTTCATTTATATATTTCTGTTTTTTATCATTTTTATAATTTTTTTTACAGGAAATAAAAAATGGCAGATCTCAGCTAAAGTAATATTTTTATTAAATATTTTATTACTGAAAAGGTCTAGATATTAAAGGGGCACACCTAAGGATTTTTTTACTCGTTATTAATTATAAATAATTCGTTACATTAATTGATATCAATACTAACTTACTACTTATTTAATTCAATGATTATTAATTATTATTAACAATTTATTAATTTTGGCGAATTTAATATTTTAAAAAGTAATTCTAATTGCTACTTCAATTTTAATATATAAATATATATTTTTTCTTAATAAATGATATAAATCGAATGATAATAATAATAATGATAATATTGATTATTCAATTAATAAATGTCACTGGGTATCCAAATTAAACAAGTGCACATTGCACGCTCTAATTGAGAAGTACTTAATATTCGAATTGCAATAGGCCTCATAATTCAAAATATATTATGCAAATAATTTAATTATTTAATTTAATTTTTTTTCGACCAGTTCCACTGATTTTCGTCATCAAATGGAAAATTTGCAGGCTCGAACGTGGCACGCTATTCGACAAAGTTGTACAACGAAATATAACGTCGGATCTAATTGCCCGGGAGACTGTACGTAATGATAGCCATTATTTTCCGTGTGAAGCAGCAATATAAATTAATTGGAGCCGCCGTTAACGGATAATGTTCTCATTTACCAGTTTTCTGTTGTGATTTATTCATTTTTTTTTTAATACAGAGAAAGTTTCGAGGCCGGTCGTTATTGTTGGTAATATCATGGAAGAATAAATTTGACAAGGTATAATTTATAATTCGAACAAATGAATAAATGAAGTATAATTTATTTATTCATATTTCACAAATGGTAATATAATTTACATGTATTTTATATAGTTTATAATTCGAATGAATAAATAATAAAGCTTTATTGAAAAAGGTCGATTAATATTTATTTATTTACGATATATATATAGTTTATTCAATATATAAATTACAAAATGTATTTTTCCACTTACTTTATTAATTAACTGTATTTATTTGTTTATATTTGAAATTTGTTATTAATATTTGAATATCGGAAATTCAACATCTCATAATTGTTTATATAAATATATGTATACAACATCTAATGAAATAATGAATTAAAAAAAATTAAAAAATCATAATAATAAATAATTAAATAAATAAATAAATAAATAATAAGAAATAAGTAAAAAAAAATAATAATGAACAAAAAAATAATCACAAAATCCAAAGCTTGCTCGAACAAATTTTGATGAAATAATTATTAATCAACGTCTGCCCAAATGTTCATTTGTTAATTGATGAATAATTAATACCTTTTCTTTCACTTTACTCTGTCGCTCTAATTTGACATTCACATGAATATGAATGTTGTTAATACACATTGGCAAGGTCCCTTGAGCATTTCTCTGTTGAAACGCCTGTGGTGAAGCCCACTACCACTTCATTCCCCTTGCACAACTCTACAGTACGATCTCGAAATAATTGAGCCCCACATATATTCGTACAGCTCGAATATACAATATTTGTGTGGTCCATACGAATGTTTCATAAAGCCCCGGGCTTGTATGTGGAATTTATACTTAGGATCGATGTGGACCGGCACGTTCAATGTGACCAACCGTGCATTAGGAATTAAAAAGAGAAGCCTGATATAACGAGAGAGAGAGAGAGAGAGAAGGACAAATTGATTGATATATTTATTGAAGGTTTATTTTGACCTTTGACGTAACCTTCACCCAACAGGGTACACTCGTACAAATCGACAATCGTAAAAAAAATATTTTTTTTTTATTATAAGAAATTTTAAAAATGCTCGTATAAGCAATAATTAAAAAAAAATAAAATTAATTAAAAATATCCATAATAGCGAGTAGAGTGGGGGTGTAAGCAAAAATATAAAATAAAGAAAATTAGGTGCAGCAGACAAAAAATCATAATCATAATATCAAAAGTAATTTACAAAATGATATTAAATAATAATTTTGTATTTATTGTTTTAATTTTATATTTTATATTTCTTGAATAATATGATTTAAATAATATTGTTTTCTATAATAATACAAATAATATTTTTATTAATAATAAGAGCAATAATTTTTTCCGTACAAAAAATAATAATGTGAAAATTGAAAAATAAAAAAAACAAAATAGGAAAATATTTTTAAAAAATAGTGAGAGAGAGAGAGAGAGGGAGAGTGAGATATGAAATGCATAAGAGGCAATGGCTTTAAGCCCGGGATGGATTTCTATGAGGATCGGTAAGCAAGCCACGAGCTTTTCAAATAAATCAGGGCCTCTCTCCTTCAGCTGTGGTCTGCAAAGCTTTTCTATCCGACCAAGCTGCGTGAATAAGGACTTCCAGTTCGCAGGATTTTAGGATAAGCTGGACATGTGTCTCTCTTCCTCTTTCTCCTCCAAACGAATTTTACAAATAAATAATTAAACAAAAATTATTATTAACCCCATTATTTTTCCAATTAAAAAACCTCATAAATCATTTTTTTTCTTTTTCATAAAAAACGATATTATTGAGTTTTCCGGTTTATTGTCTCGCTTAAACAAATATTAATTTCCGTCCCTTCGCTGAAAGCTCTCGACGGTCAATAAACCCTTTTTTTTTTACTTTACGTTTTCTTCCTTATCCGGCAATATTCCTCGCAATATCGACGACGAACTTTTTGCAGCGATGAGCCACGAATACTCCGACAAAGGAAGCTTTTCTTCGATGTCCTCAAGCTCGCTTTCGTGATTAATGAAAAAACTTCGTACTCGGATAATTAATATCTATTCGCTTTGGTTCATTAGGTTTTTTTAATGAGTCACCGAAAGGTCCATGAAAATGAGTAAAAATAATAATAATAGAAATAATAATAAATATTATTTTTGTTGTAAATTTTTTCATTCAATAATAATAATAATAATAATATTTATTTAATGCACAATATATATACTACATTATGTAACAAAATACTATATTATAAAACATATAGTAATATATAATAATTATTTTTATTGTTTTAATCATCGTTATAATTAATTAATCATTATCATAAAGTTTCTTTATTTTTTATACGGTTAAAGTGACAATGATGATACTAAAATTTTTAATATGTTAGTTATAATTACTAATATTATTATTGATTAATATTTACAATTAGTATTACGTTAATTAACAATTCAATACTAGTTTAATTTAATGAAATTTTATTTATAATGGACTTATTTAATTTTATGTAATTACAGTAAGCTTAAATTTAAAGTATGCTTAACTAATTATAGAAAGTTCTAATTTAACTTTGGTTAATTAATTATACAAATTCCTAATATAATTTAGGTTAATTAATTGTTTAAAACACTTAATTTAACTAAATAAAGCAAATTATTATTTTAAAAAATTATTGATACATTTTTTATACATTATTAAATAAATAAATCCAGCCTATCGCTAAATCGTCGATTATTCTTGTCTTCTTTCAGGTGAACGGTTCCTGGAGTCTGCCGGGATTCGTCTGTGACTTTTACATTGCAATGGACGTGACTTGCAGCACGAGTTCGATCTTCAATCTCGTCGCTATATCGATAGACAGGTGGGATGGGTGACCGTGAGGGGAGTGAGGGGGATGTTCACCCTTTCTAGTGATAAGGGCGTAAAAAATTCTCCGTCGATTATCTTGTGTCCTCGGGGATTCAAACCCCCATATATACAGGGTGTCCAACGACGAAATGTCATCCGTAAAATTGGGGGTTGGGGGTTGATACGATAACAATAAATACTTGCAAAAATCGACTCAGAATTTCACCCCCAACCCCTTAATTTCACGGATGAAATTTCGTCGTCGGACACCCTGTATATATAACCTCACCCCCGTTCAACCCCTTTTTCCGTACAACCCCCATTTTCTCAATCACGTTCTTCCTTCCTTATTTTCGAAAGGGTTGATTTTTTTTTTCGTCAACGGGGGTGAGTTTCTCGGTACTTCTGAGGGGTAGGGGCGGAACCGGCGGAGAGGGTGAAAGGGGGTCGAATGAAGAGAAGTTAAAATCGAGCGAAGAGTGGCCGTCGCTGATTTTTCGACCACCGCCTGGGGCTGAAGGGAGGGGGGGCTTACGTGCCACGAATAAGACTTCAGGGGTGAGAAATTCCCCGGGGAATAAAAAAAAGAATTGTATATATATGTTTTCTTTCTTTTGTCCCTATATATGTGTGTATAGTCTTGCTCAAAAGTATCGAGCAATCCGTATGTTTTCTAGCTGCACTCAAAATTCAATATCTCAACGAAAAAAATTAAAAATTTTTTTTCAAAAAATGAAATTATAGCTAAAGTTGTTATTTTTGAAGAATTTATCCCTAAATTGAGAAATCACTATTTTTCCAAAGTCCAGCGTACGATTTGGCGAAGTGCGAGAATTAAAAAAAATCCTTATTTTCAAAAAGACCCACCGGGTTTGGAAAAAATCGCAAAAATAAAAATAAAAAAGGGAAATGTAGGTGGATTTATCCGCTTCAAAATGACGTTTGGAAAATTGGTGCACGATTTTTTTTCGCGGAGATATTCAATTTTTTGTCCCGAAACGCACAGGATGGTTAATACTTTTGAACAACCCTGTATACATATAGGGGTGGAAAAGTTCGTCTCGCTTCTTTATTTCCTTCTTCGCGGGACTTTTCTTCCGCCACTTGTCATTCCTCCACACTACTCTTTACTGCTTTCGCGTAAATGAAATTTATCGTCCCTGTGGCGCGGAGTGATAATGGGACCCTGGTTTCCACCCCTGGTGGGAGCCCACCCCTAAATTTTGAGCCTCTTGTCGTTGTCTCTCGTTCCATTGTTCCGAAAGAAAAAGCTCTGCGGTTAATTACGAATTTTTTTTTCATCGTTATATATTTTTTAATCGGGAGCTTGATAAGGGTTGTTTCATAAATGAGCTTTTTATTGTTTTCTTTTTTTTATGGGGGTGATAAAGAGGAACGTTATCGTTCGATTGTCCCCGCAGTTTGTCAAAGCGTTAATAACCTCGAGCTCGCTTTATCAATCTTTATTGCCACTTTCAACCCTCCGCAACTCCCAACCCCCAACCCTCTCAACCCCCAAAAACTACCCTGTTTAAAAAGTTTTTTTTTCTCCTGGAATTCTTGGCTTTCAGGGCATTTGCCAATAGGACAAAATTCAGCCGAATTTCGAAGGGGTAGTACGCGCTTAGAATATTCGAACAACCCAGGCTTCTCGGGGGTTGGGGGATGAAAAAAAAGCGATCCAATTCCGGTGACGAAAAAAAAGGCAAAAAAAAAAAATAGAACGTGGTTCTCACTTTTTTTTTCATTCAATAATGCACGTGCTGATATTCCGGGGAAGGAAAATAAGGGATGAAAAAAGGGGTATGTCGAAGGGTGCTTTTCCGTTTGTGAATTTCACTAGACCGTCGCCTCAAAATATATTTATCGAGAACCCCGAGAACTGGAGAACATTTTATTTTTATGCCCTCTCGCACGAGATAAAAAATAGGGGATGAAGGGGGTGTGCGTATCCGGGGGGTGGAATTTCCTTGGAGATTTCGTCGAGCTGTCGTCTCCGAAGTCTCCTTCAGGCTTCCATCTTACCCCTCGTCTTTTCAACCCCGGTTTCTCTTTTCGTGGACAAACTCACCCCCCGAGAACTTTTTCACCCCCTCGCAACCCCGGCACGTACGAAATAATAAATAACGCGTATACACACCCGAATCCTCCAAAGGATCTTCAAAAGAGTGTTTCCTGCGATAATGGGGTGCCGAGTTTTCCCGTTTGTGGAAAAAACCACCCCTATACAGGGGTGGAAAAGGGGTGGATTTTTTTTTTTTTTTTGAAAGAAATATTCGCCTTGCAGATACATCGCGGTTACGCAGCCAATAAAATACGCTAAACACAAGAACAACAGAAGAGTTTGGCTCACGATATTACTCGTTTGGGCCATCTCAGCAGCCATTGGTAGCCCCATCGTTCTCGGACTCAACAACACCCCCGATCGGTTACCCGATCTCTGCCTATTTTACAATACCGATTTTATCATATACTCCAGCCTATCGAGCTTTTACATACCCTGCATCATCATGGTCTTTCTCTACTGGAGCATCTTCAAGGTTAGTTTTTTCGATCGATCGTTTGTCAAAAAGAAAACAAAATGGCTGACCTGGCATTTCGAAATCCATAATTTTTTATTTAAAAAATTTTTCTTGATTATTTAAAACCGAAAAAATATCACTTTATTATTACTATTATTTATTTAAAAAATAATAACGTTTTTTGGTCTACAGTTCTGGGCTGCACATTGTTTATAATAATATTTATTATTTCTTAATTTTTATTCAATAATATTTCAATTATTTAATAATTATTATACTGGGATAATTACTTATTTAATCTTCAAGATAATATTTAATTCAATCATTCTGTAAAATTATTACTCATTGAATAACAAAATGATATTCAATACAATTTATCATTTTATAATTAATATTTGCATCTCTCTATAATAATAGTATCCTCGTTATAATATTCCATTTCACCCCTTCAAATAAAAATTAGAACACTTCCCTCATCGTATTATTTATAAAGATCCTAATATTTACAATATTATTATTTTTCATAATAATTAAATTTTCATTCAAAAACTATAACTTTTCGTACCCAAAAACCGTAGTAATTTTTTCCAAAAAACGACTTTCAAAAACCACTTGAAAAAAAAGTTTAAAAATAAATAAAAATAGAAATCTTTTCATTACTAATTTTTTCCACCTATTTGAAAAAAGATTTTCAAAATGAAAATCGAAATTAAAACAAAAACGTATAATCGAAATTTGCCACCATTTTCTTTCTGTCTTTTCGTTCTTTGACCCCGTTTCCGGTGTAACTTCAATTATGGCCAAATGTTGGGAAACCGGAAGGGCAGTTTAAGCCTTTGGAGTTCTAGGGGTTGGGGGTGTATTCGTGAATAGCTGAGAAATCGAAACAAGGGTTGGGGGGCTTTGGCTGCACGCGCATTGCCTCCGGATCTTACGCCGAAGTTTCTCGGGTCTCTTTTGCAGGCTTTGCGTAACCGAGCAAGGAAGCAGCGGGCGAGCCGAAAGCCAAACCTCGGCGATATCAAGCCGGGCAGTATTATCGAGAATATTGCTCATACTCGTAGGTAAGTAAAAAAAAAAAAAAAGAAAATCGCACCCTCGTTCGTTATCGTTAGTCCCCTTAATTATTTTCGATAATTTCTTAATTATAATTATTACCACAATAACAATTTTTGTAAATAATGATAATAATAATGCTTATTATAATAAACTATTACAATTTCTAGTAACAACCTTAATACCAATATCAATAATAAACACAAAAATTTACAATTCATAATAATTATTATTGGCAATTTTTATTAGCAATATTCATATTAATTATTTATAATATTAACAATAACAATATTTATACAACTGTTATTGTAATGTTATTAATAATAATTATTATGACAGGTTATTATAATTGTTATATTATGGGAATATTCATAATAATCGTTTCCAACATTAATAATAATATTTATATAGATATTATTGTTATTTTAAAACAAAAGTGTCAATTTTTCGTAATATATAATAATAATTATTATTATCAATATAAATATATATATCCTATAATTATCAATGATAATTTTTATATTTAGTTAAATTACTATTATTAAAAAACAAAATATTTGTTAATAATTGTTGTTGTCGTAATTGTTCTTGATGCCATATATGCTTGCACATTTATCACCCTCTCTAAGCAAAGTATCTTTCGGATCCTCGAAAATCCAAGATGGCGATAAATTGCCGCCTTGATACCGAAGTTTCGTCGAGATCGAGTATCGAAGTAAAGACGTTGGGGGTTCGGATCATTGGGTGGAAAATATATGAAAAACATTAATTTTTTTTTGCCTGCTCGAGAGAGAGAGAGAGAGATCGATCGTAGGGGTGGTGGGCTCGTTTTCCACACGATCGATTCGGGAAGGACATCGAGGGGGTAGGGGGTTGGTTAGGGGGCTTCTTCGGTTCCTTACTTCCTCACTCTCGTTGATGCAATTTGTTTATGGCAATTTATCGAGGCGAGTTTCAACCCCCTACCCCCTACCCTCGTTCCTCTTCATCCCCCAACAACCCCCAACCCTTTAATCCTCCCCATGGCTCCTTCATCCCCCCTCCTCGAAGAAACCTTCCGAGACTCCCCTATAAAATTACATCCCCCGACGAGGGGGTGGATTCCACCCCCAAAGGCTAGGGGTGGGGGTGAACTCGAGAAATAAGGGATGGGGCTAAAACGGCCATGGGGTTGGTATTAGGTGTGATACACGCCGCGAAAACTTTCATCTCCCTGAGAGATGGAAAATGCACGTGAATGCACCCCTAAACTTGATGGGGGTGGGGGTTGACGCGGGCTAAGATATCACAGAGGGTGGATATCGCCGGAGAAACGTCTCGCAAGGTTACACTCTTGAATTTATAAGTCACGAAACCCTCGACGCCCCAGGAACCATTTTTATAAATTTTCAACCCCCTTGCACGATTTTCAACCCCTGTTCGCCATTTTCATCCCCCCTGGCAACTGAGTCTACTCTTTTTGGTTGAATACGCTTCTACCTTGTCCTAGAGTACACCTGTTTTGTTATTAGGGTTATGGAGCTGTTTGGGGGTGGTTTTTCATACTGGATATAAACTCACCCTTACCGCATGTGGAAAAAGATTTTTACCAGTTTTAGGGGTAGAAACCCTTCCGGAAGTTCCATCCGAAGAGTTTGGACTTTTTAAAACCCCCCAGTAAAATTACATTTTTTTAAATTCTGTTTTAATTAAAAAAATGTTTTTTATTGGTTTTTATTTTTTTATGAGAGAAGACATTTTTTATCTTTAGATTTTTTTCTAATGTCTATTATGGCCATTTTTGGTGGAAATGTAAATAAAAAATTTGAAAATCGAGTTTGCTGGTGAATTTCAGTGGGGAATAAAAAATGGCGATCTGAAAGTTGAAGGGCGTTACGATGTCGAGACTCGTGTACCTACCTCGTCCCTCGTAACCGAGTGTACACACCTGTTCGATCCACATACTTTGTGCACACACGCTGGCTTTACTTTATTTCATACCCTGTGTGTACAAATCTCTCTGGTTCACTCTGCCTCTCCAGCATTTATGTACACGCATCTATACGTACAGGCTTATTCAAAAGTACCAGGCAACCTGTATGCTGTCTATCGGGACAAACAGTCAAATATCTCCGCCAAAAAAAATCGTACATCGATTTAACAAACGGAAATTTAAAGGGAATGAATTCAGCTTTATTTTCGTTTTTTGTTTTTATTTTTTCGATTTTTTTTTGACCCGTCACGTCGCTTTGAAAAATACGGTTTTTCGGGATTTTGCCAGTTTGAAAAAACCGTGTGCTGAACTTTGCGATATAGTAATTTCGTTATTTAGTCATGAGAATTTTGAAAAGGACATAGTTAGTCTTAGCTTTGAATTTTTTTAAAATTTTTGCAATTTTTTTTGGCGAGTTATTAAGTTTTTCTTGAAAAATCTTTAAAAAAAACGCAACGAAAGCTATCGTTGTTTTGTTCAAAAGAACTTATCACTAAATGAAGGAATCACTACTTTTCAAAGCCCAGCATACTATTTAGCTAAGTGCGAGAATCTAAAAAAAACCGTAATTTTCAAAATGACGTACCGGGTGCAAAAAAAAATCGCAAAAATAAAAATAAAGAATAAAAATGAAGCTGGATTTATCCGCTTCAAAATTCCGTTTGGTAAATTGGTATAAGATTTTTTTTCGCGGAGATATTCAATTTTTTGTCCGGATAAAAAACGCACGAAATGTCTAATACTTTTGAACAACCCTATAGGGACACACATCGACTGCCTTCTTCACGTTCTCCGCGAGATAAAACTTTTTATACGGTTGGA
This sequence comes from Ophioninae sp. B BG-2022a, assembly GCA_030522765.1. NCBI lineage: Eukaryota > Metazoa > Arthropoda > Insecta > Hymenoptera > Ichneumonidae > Ophioninae sp. B BG-2022a. The sequence goes on along the minus strand of JAPYZJ010003618.1, from coordinate 2,230 downwards.
TCTTACGATGATGGCTGAGAAGGTGCCTGTCATTTATCAGCGACAAACGTGAAGTTTTATTTGTTTATTTATTTATTTGTTCTTTCTCTCGGTTGGTTATCCCTGCTTTGCAGTATTTGGGCTCAGCATGATACGTTTTGTGTATTTCGGAGTCTCTCGTGTTTCACATATTTTATTGAGGTCGACTGTTTGCTCGATTTTTTTTCAACTCTACAATACTTTACGGTGGAAAATATAAATATATTTTCAGTTGGTAATTCCTTATCTTGGGTTTGTTTGGGTTCGTTTAATTTGTATTTTAGAATTTCGTAATTTTGTAGTTCGTAATTTTGTAATTTTTTCTTTGGTAATTTGTTTGGGTTTGTAATTGTTAATTTGTAATTTATAATTTTGTAATTTATAATTTTGTAATTTATAATTTTGAAATTTATAATTTTGTAATTTATAATTTTGTAAATTATAAGTTTGTAATTTATAATTTTGTAATTTATAATTTTGTAATTTTGTAATTTGCGGTTCAGGAATTGTTTATTTATATTTTACATCTTCACTGGAACGTTTTGATATTTTGTCGATTTCGTTTGGGTTTGTTTGGGTTTATTCAGTGTGGCCTGACATAATGAAAAATAATTTGCAGACAGCTCGCGAAAGTAGTGACAAGTAGAAATTTTGACTAAGATCAAGCAGTGGTTATTCTGTGGCAAGGTTCGCGGAGACTGCTCTTGGGGCCGCGGCGTTGGTCGCCTCGGGAGTAGAGGAGCCTACGAATACGGCGTCGGGGAGTAACGAGGACGAGGACGAAACGCCTATGGATCCGGTCGTCGTCATATCCAACGACAAGAGCACCGAATTCTTTCTCGCTACTGTCGTCGAGGAAGCAGCGTAAGAATTATCAAATTTCACTTACGTGTTTGTGAACAAATTAATAAAAAATAAAAAAATTACAAATAAAATTCCAAAAAAATAATTGCCCTTATCACTTAAATTAACGAAGTAATTAAAAATAACTAAAACCATATCAATTAAAAATAATTATAAATAAATAAAAACAAATTAATAATTCATCATTCCTCTTAGTAAATTTGTTAATTAACTTTACAAACAATTGATTAAACAATGAATTTTAACAATGAATTTTTAGTAATTCATTATTATTATGTTCCAATACTAATTATTAACCAATATATAATGCATTAAATAATACAATAACTAATAATTAATAACAATAATTAATAATATTAAATAACTAATTAAGAAAAACCACTTAAATATGCAACCAAAAATATGCACGAGAATTATAAAAAAAATTAAATAAAACTCCTGAATAACACGAAAGACTGGAAACAAAGACGATCGATCAACGGTTCCCATTATAATCCTTTTTTTTTCAAAAGCAAAAAAAATTCAATTATGACGTTGAAATTGTCAACGTACTTATTTTTCCCACGTTCGGGCATTGCGTAAAAATGAGAAAGATCATTTTCTCTCGTGATGAAGCTCGTTGAATTATCAAAAAAAAAAAGAAATAAGAAAAACGAAAAAAGAAGAAAAATGACAAAAGAGATGTGTGCATTTCTTTATACCTCGGAAGGTCGTTTGTCTTCCTTTGTATCCTCGATTCTCCGAGGGACCATAATTACCACTGGTACCATTCACGCTCTCATGCCCTCGTGGTTAATTAATCATTATCGTTATTGGAGACGGACTTTCCCCCCCCCCCCCCCCAACCATCTCTCTTTTTTTATTTATTTTTTCTCTCTCTCTCTCTCTGAATTTCCATCGCGTTAATTTTTATGCATCTTGTCCATGCTCATCCGGTCCCGTAGCTACGAATAATTGTAGTTTGTTCTTCCACACGTGACAAAGAACGAAGGAATTTTTTTTTTCACCCTTTTTTTCCGTACGCTTGGCCTTCTGTGTTTTTCCATTCGTTTCCAGCGCTCTCATAATTCTCGGCCATGGGATGGTTACTCTCTCTCTCTCTCTCTCTCTCTCTTTTTCTCTCTCTCTTTCTCTCTCTCCTTTTTTTTCTTTCTTTCTCCCTCCCCTATTTTTTCTCTCTCGCTTTTTCCTCCTGTCTGACCATGGTGGACCTGGACCACTAGCTCCTCTCGAGAGACAGCCAGGAAGAGAGAGAGACCAAGAGAGAGAGAGAGAGAGAGTTGACTCTGGACCAGGAGAACTGGAATTGAATATACTAGGAGAGAAAGAGAGAAAGAGTGAGAGGGGG
>JAPYZJ010003617.1:0-21760 GCA_030522765.1 Ophioninae sp. B BG-2022a | reverse complement strand
CGAAAAAATCTCAACAGGGTTACCTCATAAATTATGTAAGGAAATACTGTAAAAAATTTGAGAACGATCGGTTGAATAGATTTTGAGATACAGAGTGCAACGACTCAAAAAACATCGATTTGAGAAAAACGCTTTTAAGTTGTGTAATGCAAGACGCCAATGACAATTTAAACGTGTTAATTGAGCTACAAAATTGAAAAGAGAGAAGTAGCAGGAAAGGAGATAGAGAGAAAGAGAAACAAAGAGAAAAGAAAACTTGACTGCCAATTGACATTGACATTGCCATTCGACATTGAATACCGTTTCCATTACATAGCCAATAATTTCTCAAGTCGACTTTACCCATTAATTCTAATATTTCACAAACTATCTTTGATTGAACTGCATATAAACGATAATTTCACGGATGTCCTTGAAACTTGTAATTGTACTGGGAGGTATAATTACATATCGATTTACCAGGTTTCAAAATATCCTCTTGCCATTACATTACCACGTGTACGAATGAAAAGTTTAACGATGTCGTGCAGTCGCAGTTGTATGTGCTCATACACGAGTGTACATCGAGTAAGCAATTTCCCGCGATGGATTCCTACTCGAGATCTCGTCACGAAAGAGGTCACCACGAGCTTTTCTCTTGTTACGAGCTTTGCAACGATTATCATTACTTTTATTAAAGCTCTAACGCAGCTGGTCTTGAATTGCTGTTCCAGTGGACAGCATGTTGCTTCACACGCCCTAAGGAAACTGTGTATGGGTTATTCTATCAATAAAATAAATTGGAAGACAATTCGCGTGTAGGTTGTCATTGGGTTTCCATCTACGGGCATCGATCGTATGACGTCGACGACTCGTTTTCTCGCTTCGACCAATACTTTTCGTGGCTCAAGGATATCAATAAAATATGTGTTGGGAATGAGAAAAGCCCGTTTATCTGGATTTCCGATGACTGAATCAGTAAAATTATATTTAGTAAGATGATGATAATAGCTATAGCAACGAACGTACATAATTAATAAGTGTCCCAATCGCATCTACGATTAATAATTACCCATCTCTAAAGCACGCACCTCGCTAATAGTGACGTCAATAATCCACAATCTTTGCCATACTGGTATTGCGGATCAATCTATCAACGTTGGTAGACCAGGTATGGCTGAAAACGTGCCCAAAAAGAAGTAGAATCTAATACCATAACTTTCGACCAATTGCCGTCCAAAGTTTTCTTAGCTCAAGTGACCCTTTGTTCACCGTGTATTTTCGACGATGAAAGTTCCCTCCGTGACCATAGTCGGGTAATCAACAATTTTGATAAAGCATCTTGATACAATGAGTATCATTGCTTTTTTACCGTTTTAATCTACTCCCAACGCTTTTCAGTAAGAAACGCAGCCGTACACGCTTTTATCAAACAGAGGTTTACCAAAAGCAACAACGACAACCCGTTTAATCCAGTATAAGTAATTTATTAAATTGACAATCGTAACAACAACGATAGCGTATACATTGAGGAGTGTCATTCGAACATGAGAATAACAATGTCTAGTAAATTCGGTGCGAACCGGAAGTGACCGGAATTTGATCACTACGTGTCAAATTTACACGTCAGGCAGTTATGTACCGTGGGTAAAAGTTAATAAATACCATTTATGAGCGGATTTCCCACTGCGTGTAAAATTTGTTACGAAAATTGTCGATCACTTTGCCGAGGCTATGATTTTCAGCGATTTCGTAAAATTAATTGAATAACCCATAGCCTTACGTGTATATGCGCAAAAACACTTAGGAGTATATGGATACTGTTGGGAACAGTGGCTGTCACAGTCACGCATTTTCATATGACATTACCGCAATGCACGAGACTACCCCAACGAGGATTATTAAGTTTTATACTTGGCGCACCCGAGGCCGGCAATTGCGGCGAGCTTTTGCCATCTACCCGTGTATGTGCGTACCTGTGCGTGTGTGCACTTCTCGGTTTCGTTGCGTTTTAGCGAACTCGTATATTATTCATCATTCTCCCTCTTTCTCTCTCTTGCCGTAAGGCTACTGCAGTATTCTTCACCGTATAGATATACAAACCCAAACAACGTACCGTGACGTACCTGTATTTATTACCGGTGCGACAGTTGCCGTTTTTTTAAAATTATTTTTGCGTTATCAATGTACGGCAATGAGTACATATACAGGGTGTCCCAAAACTCAACGATAATCCGAGACTGGATGAAAGGCCAAGTTACACCAGTTCTGGGAAAAAAAAAATTCCTTATCACTCAGTTCAGCGATAATAGACATTTTTCGTCTATCGTCACTATCTATCTCATTCTATAACTTTTGTTCATTACAGACACTCGGGACCCCGATCTGTTAGTACAAAAAAGTATCAATTATTATTTTTGAAATGCGCTCAATTTAAAAAAAATGAGAAATAAAATTTTTAATGGCAAGAAAAGTGGCAAGTGTTGCACCATTTTGAAATCTTGATTAAATGCGCCATCTTTTGAAATAACTCGCCAAGGGTAGTGTAGTACATTTTTTTTTCAAAATTAAGTGTCCAAGTAACAATATTTTTGTGAACCATGACTCACTAAAACTTAACTTATTTTATTAAATTAACAATGTTTTTTGCATTAATTTGTAGTTGCGATCAACAGCATCGTTAATGAAGATCACGAAATTGAAAAATCACAGCGAAATTGTGACATTGGTGATCACAGGACTTAAAAATACGACCATGGGTATCGAATTTCAACTTTTTTTTTTAAATGTCTATTATCACTGAACTGAGTGATATGGAATTTTTTTTTTATTTTTCCCAGAACTGGTGTAACTTGGTCTTTCATCCGGTCTCAGATTATCGTTGAGTTTTGGGACACCCTGTATATCTGTCGAGAGTGGCGTGATCCCATGAGGAAAAGCCTCGAAGGCTCGTTTCTGCTTTTCTGTAATCGCGCGACCCAAGTGCTCGTACAACCGAGGAAACTTCATAAGCCAACTTATTCTCTCCTTTACTTTGCCCTTTTTACTCCATTGTTGCATTAATGTTTATTTGTTTTCCTTTGGCTCTTCTTTCTCGCTCGTCTTCACCGTTGCTTATCATGGGCATTTTTTCCTAATCAGCGAAAACCCTGCAGGCGTGGTTGAGCCCCGGACGGGGAAGGGGGGGGGGGTGGAGAGTTGAAGGAGTAAAATGTTAACTGCGTCAACTAATTGCGTAAAATAAGTTACGGGACTAAGGGTCTTAGTCCGCGAAACATCTAAGCGCAGTTTATAGTCTCATAGCAAACAGTCCGGCAATCCAACGGGTATGGTTTTTTTTTTCGTTTTTTGTACGCTTTTGAGACGAGGGAAATCACGAACGACGAGACTTTCGTTCGATATGAAAAACTACCGCAGAGGGTAATGAGAGATTATGAAACGACGAAATTCGGAATTCTCGAATGTTAATGATGTTTGTGATGTGTAATGAGTCGTGAGTATCGTAATTAGGAACTTGAGGTATAACTGGACGAAACGTTCGTAAAAAGTTGGCTCTAAATGAGGGAATCGTGGATTTGCGAGTCTGGATTATTCCGTGTACGTTTTGCCTTACATATAGCTCATTTAATAATAAATTACTTTGCGATATTAATTTTCCAATTTTAATAACAATTCAAGTTAAATTCGACGATATTGACGTTTGCTTCACTCGTGTTTTGTCAATATCTGTACATCTATTTTAAATGTCCGATGAAACAATTTCTCAATTTTTTAATTTACTTAATACTTTCGAATTATCTTATTATTATCAATAATTATCTAAAAACTCAATCTAAATTGCATTTTAAACCGACTGCTATACGATTAATTTTAATAGGCATGAAAAATTAAACGAATTGAAATGATTAATTGTAAAAATAATTAAAAACATTTCAAAGAAATGCGAATCAAAATAAATAAAATCATACGTTACCGAAACTGTTTCGTGATTTTCGGAACGTTCATAACCATTTTGGAAAATCACTTTTTAGTACACCCGTTGTATATCGTTTTGTGATATTGAAGTTATTCAAGCCAATTGAAAAAAAAACCTGTTAACTATATTTTTTTCAACTCAGATATAACGCCTTAACGTTTTTAGTGCAAAAAATAAATAATATAAGTCGATTTGTAATTTCCAATCAAAGAGATGATTTTCGAGGATAGCAACAGTAATCAAGTATAAAATATAGGGGTTCATTCGTCCGTAATTTAATATCGGAAGGAAGAAATTGAAAAATTATTGCGTTTGAAATATTTGATCAACCCATAAGGAAGTCAGGCAGTGAGAGAGCGGGAGACAGAAAGCTCAGAATTTCGCAATAAGTGTTAAGAATTAAAAATCAAGTTTATGAAAAAATGTATTTTTTACAAAAATAAGAATTGAATATTTATTTGAAATTTGAAAATTAAAATAATAAATATAATTTAATTATTAATTTTAATATTTATAAAAAAATAATTTTGAATTCAATTGTTTTAGTATTAATGATACAAAATATTTTAATTTTAGTAATGTAAGTGAATTATAATATTTAAAATTAAATAATAGAAAAAAATAATAAATTTGTTTACCTTTTGTATCAGTGTTTGTATCATTGTAAAAAATACGGGGTGTAGTGCTGCAGAATTTATCAAGCCATCGTTGATATTGTCAAGACTCGTATGCGTCATCCTGTGCATCCAAACGTAAGAGGTGTTCATCCCTTCTTTGCTATCTCGGAAATTCTCCCTCGTTTCGGGATTGTTCCGAACTCCATGCCATTCCGTTCCATTATTAAATTTTTCGGTTAAAGCTCAAAGCAATTCAAATAGTTCTACGGGAGAGTGATGGTCCAATATTGCTTCGGAGTTATTGCTATGCTCATCGTAATTGGACACCGCTGAATTTAGACGCGTTTCATCGACGATATCCGTGTACGAAAAATTTATGAAAACGAGGCGACGAGTTCATTCGTTCAACGATTGAACGATGCGAGGATTGAAATTTCGAATGGCCAAATATAGAACAGCAAATATTTCAAAATTACAAAATTATCAAGCCGTAATTACGAAAGTTGAGTTATTCAACATTTTATCCTCCGACGGTAGAAGTTATCCAATAACTATTTCACCAAACGATTATTTATTTAAAAGCTCATTTATTCGAAAATATTTATTTTTAATCTATACAGTAATACTCCAACCATTTTATCAAATCGTATATTTATAGTCGCTATAAATCAATTGCGAGATTATCGTAGTCGTAACTTTCAGTTAATATTTTTATAAATTATCGTAAAATTGATTAATCTACATTGAACGGTTCGTTAACGATTTGATTTCAAAATTTCGTTTCTTCTGAATATCGATCGATCAAGTTTCCGACCCCTAGTCGGTTGGAGCATCGAAAAATTGAAAAAATTGAAAATTCAAAAGAAAAACGTGTCGTCGTCTTTTTCGAACAGTTGTAGGAATAAAAATGGCATGGGCTTCTCACTGGTAAATAAAACGGAGCGGGATATGAAAAAGAAATATCGAAGAGAATTTTTTCCATTGCGGTATGAATGAAGAGATGTCTTTCCTCCTGTCGGAGAAAGCCATTAAAAGATCCTCGTGATTAAGATTTCGACCGATTGGAGCCTCGTTTTATCGAACTTCCGCTTCTTCTTCTTCTTCTCCTTTACACTCTATACGAGCGTTAATATTTGCAAGAAATCATTTCCTCACGCCGCCACGACCCCACCCGAGTAATCACCATCTTCTTCTGCTCTCCGGACCCGTGGGAGGTACCTCAGACGACGCCGTATATTTTTCCCAACCTTGAGAGAAAAAAGTTCGTACCACTTGTACGGAAAAGTCGATGCGTGCGAACAATAAGTGAAAAAACAATGAAAAAAAACGTGTTGCAATTTCGCTGTGACAAACGACGCTTTCTACACAAAGCTCAAACAAATCGTGTATATACAGATGTATATATATATATATATGTTAAGAAAGGTAAAGGTAAGAAAAATTCTTTTTTTTTCGAAAAAAGCTCGAAAAACAACAAATGTTTTCAATATAGTGAAGTATATAGTAGTGAATTTTTATACTAATTATACGTAGTGTTTTATCAGCCCTATATGTGTTGTTATCAAAATTTAAGTTCAAAATTGATTATTATTGATTGATTTTATTGATTATCAATATTATTATCTATTATCAATTATCATCAATTATTATTGATTATTATTTGATTATTATTGATTATTAATTATTATAAATTATTATAAATTATCATAAATTATTATTATTTGATTATTATTGATTATTATTATTATTGATTATCGTCAATTATTATCAATTATCAATCAATTATTATTGATTGATTAATTGATTATTTTTCCATGTTTTTGTACAACAGGTATAGCCTTATTAAGAAACAGTAGTCTGAATAAGGCCCAGAAGACGCTTAAAAAAAAGCTTGTAGTTAATAGTGAACATTGTTTTCTGAACCAAAATTATTATTAATACGTTGATTATTGACTAAATGATTAAAAAAATATTTTCGATGAAGATGCTTTTTTGAAAAAAGCTTACAGCTAATAGTAAACAGTGTTGTCTGAACTAAAATTATTATTAATACGTTGATTATTGAACAAATAATTAAATAAAACATTTTGTTTTATTTCAACATTCACATTTTTTTTTGTACTTAAAAACAAATACGGTGGGCCTTACATGAGTCAGGTGGCTTACAGAAAAAATAAAACGTGCAAGTGAACGGACAACCCGGAAGTTTCAAGGTAATCAGTTCTGTGATGAAAAAAGGGGGATCACTGAAAGAGAGTTCCAGCGTAAAAAAAATTGCGACGAGTCTTCTAGAGATATTCGCAAGAATAGTCGAGAGTACCAAAGAGGCTCGACGGGCTTGAAGACATCAGGAATTGGAGGAAAACCTGCGCTTTCAGTACCAGGAGAGCTTTGTGGTTCCGGAAAAGTGGAATAGCTTGAACCAGCTATGAAGTACTAGAGACTTTGATTTTTTTTAACCCGAAATATTAAACGGAATTTACTCGAAACTACATTTCCGAAATTTGCGGGAGAAATAAAAAACAGAATTACTTATCCGATTTATTTCAACGAAAGGATTTTAGACACACAATTGCAATTCCTCATCGATAAATTTCAATATTCAATGAAAAATTTAATTCAACTATCTAAATCGCATTTTTTGCATAAAAAACACAAATATTTTCAGTGATAATTCGATCTTTTTTTTCTGATTTTTTGATTTTTCTGATTTTTTTGTTTTAGATAAAAAAGATAAATTATGCATGCCTAAAAGTTTTTATGTTTTTCAATGTCTACAATAATATACTCCACGAATTTCAAGTCGATTGGTCCAGTAGTCCCGTTGAAAAAAAAATTTTCAAATTTTTCGTTGTTTTCAACCATTTATATCCTCTCTAATCTTAAATGGTAAATTAACACCTTAAATCTTTCTACTCTGAAACATGACAAACGTAAAGTAATTTAAATACGATTATTACAAAATAAACTTTTTTATACTGTGTTAACCACCGTTAGCATGTTGCAATATTAATTTATTTAAAATTATATGTTTCGAACGGCAACAGCAAGTTTTCACTAGGAACATATTCTGAACCAGCCAGATTTATAGCCAGGTTCGATGTGGGTCATCTTGGAGTGGTTCAATCTGAGACACATCACGTTTTTTCACATAACCTCAAATTTTTGCTTTTCAGAACTTAACATTAGAATATGAGGTTCGTGCAATTTACAAATATGTATATATTTACATATATGTATATGTAATAACATGCGATAACTACAGTAAGTTTAATATGAAAAATCATGATTTTTCTTATACCTATACTATGAAAAATCAAAGACAATTTTGACAAAAAAACTTACTTGTGAGTTGACGTCAGTTGAGGTGCAAGGAATCAGCACGATTTGAGAACGTCGCTTTTTGAGAGTAAATCCTCGAAGTATTTTTTTGTCGCGTTTTATAATACTCAAAAAAAGGATTCCAAAAAAATTCTCAACTTTTTATAAAGCTCTTACACGTAACGTCTCAAGGTGTTACTTTTTGAAAAGTCGTCAATCAGATTTGAAAAAGTCGATTTATTTTGGTAAATTGATTGTTGATATTTTTTTTGAAACATTCATAATGTTTGAAAATTTGAAAATTCCAATGAATATCAGAGTAATGGCAATTTTGAGTGAGCGTGGCTGAGAGTAGGCCTGCATCTCAGGTATAGCGAGCCGACCGGTCGATAGTCAACTCGAGAGACCAGCAAGGCACCAAAGAGGCCAGGAAGTTGAAAAGAGCAGCTCAAAAGGAGTCAGAGGACATCGCAGCATCAAAGGAAGAAAGACATCATGTTTAGTCCAGTGATCGCAGATTGAAGGTAGTATAAAAAACATGTTTGATTTTAATTCTCTGACGGAATACTTTTTTGCGTTTTTTTTAGAAACTACTTTTTCAAACTCGTAAACGAAATGTTACGAAATTAACTCAATCGATTTTCATGATATTTATATGAAATTTTTATTAAAAGTTTTATTAAAATTCCTTTTTATTTTTCAAACGACCATGACTTTCTTTAACTACAAAAAAACCGTTTAAATTATTTTTTTAATGATACACTTTAGCTATTAACTTTTTCAACAAAAAAATTCATTTATCTACTTTTTCAAACGATTGCTAACTATTTTAAATTCTGAATGCACATTCCACGAAATATTTTTTTCCATCCACGTGATTATCGTGTGAAAATTCGTCTATCAAAACCCAAACTTTCATCCCTACAAAAAAATATATATTAATACATACGCGTAACATTTTAAGTTTTTGGTATGCCGTTTCGCGACACGTTTCGCGGTAGTAATCTCGATGGGAAATCGAGTCTGGATAAATATCTTAGTTGACACAAAATCGTCATTTTCGGTTGTTGAGCATTTTCGTAAGAAATCTTTTTCCTCCCTCCTCTCTCTTCCACCAATGGTAAACATTCGCGACGTGATAACGATAAGTACACCAAGTATCGTTATCACGAGCTTTGAAAAGAATTGCCAGTGCAATATGAGGCTTTCAAGACTCGCTCTGATACTTGGCTTTGTGTATTGCGGACGTGTACCGAAATTTCTCCCGTTTGTGGCCAGCAATAACGCCCTTGGTAACCGAGGAGATGTGAGCTTCTCCCGTCGCGTCGTTCCAATGCGCCGAGAGAGTTAAGTCATCCTGAAATTCGCCCCCCCCCCCCTCCCCGCCGGCGCCGTAGAGTACGCCGTGATAAGATCGTCTGAATGGGAAGCAAAAAAAAGGATGAATATAAAAGACCCGACTAAATATAACAAAACGAAGAAAAATTGGTGCGATGCTGCGGAGATCTGATGTGCTTGGTAAATACTTTAAAAAAAAAATAAAAAATAAAAAATTGCGCGAATAAGCAAGAAATAGAGAGGAAAAGCCTGTGAAAAAAAATAAGTCGAGAAATCGTAGAAAAAGAAATAAAGTTAAATGTACAAAATAAATCAAAGAGTTTCGGGATTAAAGTGTAACTAAATCACCAACATTGTTGAACATTTGAGGAATGATAGTTCTTGATAGAATACGTGAATTATTCTGGATTTTTTAACGAATAATTTAATTGTCATAGATATGCGAATTTAACGGTTAAGAATTCGATTTGGGATCAATCGAATGATTGGGCTAAGTTTATGAAATAGTGGAAGATTTATTTTTAACGGTGAATTGATTAGCGATCATTGGAATATACATATATTGTTAATTATTTTATTTATATGACATGTGTTATTTTTTATAATAGTTACTTATTTGAATAAATATATATTATTTTTATATATTTGTTATTTTTGGGATAATGATAATAATAAGACGATGTGAATGTATTAATTGAATCTAAAAAACGATTTTTTTTAATCGATTAAATTGACGTTTAGTATGAATTGAATTCATTTAAATTGCTTTTGAAAACTGAAGTCTTTTTCGTTGGACAGTTTGTACAGTGCAGTACTCTCGCTGATAAAACCTCTGCCAAACAAAACCAGACAAAACCAAAGCTGTTTGAGCAGAAAAAGGAGGATTAAATCTTTAAAAAATATTTTTATGTATTCTCTTTGTTTTTTCGTCACAAAAATAATATTATTATAACGAGCATTTTTTATCACGATTGTGAAAAGAAATTATGAACTGTAAATCACTCGAGTACACCGGAAATACGATCCAAGGCGTTGGAGTGCGTGTTTGAGTTTCTGCCATCTAGGCAATTTCATTTTTTTCAACATGAAGATTGAGTAGTTGGGAATTCAAGATCTTTTACCAAGATTCCTGTTTTCAACCATGCACATTAGAAACTTGCATAGCCTTTCCAGGGTACTTGGGTCGTTTGTACTTGCTACAATTGTCATATCAATTTTTCATTATAAAAAATAAGACACTTATTATTAAAATAAAACATTCTTTCTAGAGATTATTTTTTGAGGATTCAAAATGTTGCATATAACGTTCTCAGTACCTTTGCAAAATATGTACATCACATTCAAATGTTTTATTTATTTACTTTTGTATTAATGTAAATTTTTCGAAATTTTCGATGCAAAAAGTATAATAAAGGACATCTTTTGAATTGAAACAATAGATAATTAGTTGGGAGTATGATCATATGATTCTTGTGACAAAAATGTACATGAAGTGTACGATATTTTCTGCACACTTGTATGATACGTACATTATGTTTGACTGTTTAAAATGGAATTTAATATTTCGCTATAAACGATCGAAAAAGAAAATATTATAATAATAAATATAATATAATAAAATAATAATAATAGAAAATATCGATTGAATTGAAAGAAATAATAATTATTTTTTAAGGTAACGAAAGTTAAAAGCAATATTAAACAAATAAGACTATTTCAAGGTTTAACAATGGTAAGCAGACAATTTTATGTACACTCGTGTTATACGTGCTTGGCGATTTGGTTTGGCTAATTTAAAAGCAATTTCATTCCGCTTTTGTATAATCTATCGAAGTAAAAAATAAAATAGAATTTATATCCTGTTTGAATCGAAACGAATAATAATTATTTTTTAGGAAAACTAGAGTTAAAAATACAATGTTAAACAAATAACAAATGTTTTTAAGTAATAACAAAAGTGTTTTAAGTTTTTAATGTTTGTACTTTCCTTTTTCAAAGATATTCCTTCTTCCTTCGATGCGAATGAAGCTCCCACTGCATTCGTATGTAGTATCCTCGTCTATGTGAGTTCATCAATTCCAGTTCGTCAGTAACGTTCCACACGTAAAAATTTATCCATGCGAAGATACGTCAAACGTAATTTTTTAATTTACCAAACAAACCAGCATTTATCGTAATTCGAAAAAAGAGAAGAGGATCGAAGGATCGAATTAACCCGATCAATTGAGCAGTTAACGAAACGTGCTTTATTTCCATTTTCAATCCTCGTCGAACGAGAAATTAATGGGCAATTTGAAATAAAATAAGTGTGCCATTGAATAAGCAAATTACTTGCTTTTTTGTTGCACGAGTTTTATTCATTTTTTTTTTTTTAGATAAAAAATATGTTTATTTTATTCAATGGCTTTACTTTTATCGCACCAGTCGAAGATTCATTGATGATTCCTGTTTCTGTTTTTTTTTTTTTTTTCAAAAGTCAAATTTCACAAATGTCGTCGCACATCCCGAGGATATTGAAACGTAATCAGGGTCTGCAAAGGGAAATATCTCATCGATGTATTCAGCTGGAATGGAAACGCATCGCGTCGTACGGTTATAAACGCAGTGTCGTGTCTTTTATTTTATTTCGAGTCACTTCAAATATCATATAATCGCTTAAAACGTGTATTTTGAAAATTCTGTGTTATTCGAAGCGCGGCTAAGAATGTATGTTCACAACCTTATCACAACCTTATTAAAGAGTGCCTGCACCTCTTTGTCTCGGTGTCGTTCGTTATGTATTTTTTTTTCTTTTTTTTTCACATTTTCACTTTATTCCATCGTGCATTATTTATTGCATCTATTTTGTTTGCTTTTCGCTTTACGTTTCGAGACGTTCAATTTTACTTTTGTTCGATCGTTGGAACGCAAAGAATATGATCTTTTCGTCATTTAACAATTTTTCATTCGACAAATCAGAACCACGATAATTGAGCGGATATTTTTGAGAATTATCATTTGTCGATCTACGTTTCAAATCTACAGAACATAATTTTTCAATTTTCACCAAATTATTAATTAAATTATTTTCACCAAGATAAAAAAAAATTAAATAAAAAAAATATCGTTGCATTCCAACGATGCAATCTTCGACCGTATTTTTCAAGACAACCCTTCCCACTCAGAAAAATCGCTTCGTTTTTTTTTTTTACAATATTTTCAATTTTCCAATCGCCAACAATCGTTCTGTACACCGCAACAGCATAATTTCACGTTCTCCTTGATTATTCGATGATAATCGTCGTACTATCCAGTATATTTTTTTTCCTGTTCTTCCGTGTTGGAAAAATTTTTTTTTTTAATTTTTATGTTACTTAAATGTCAAAGACACGTCACTGCCTTATCATGTCGTAACTCTCCTCGCCCCCATTCCTCATTTTTTTTTCTAGACTTATAATACGTAAATGTCACATTGTGTAATATCGTCGAATTTGTGTTTACAGCATATCAAATAATATATACTTATATACAATATTGAGAATATCTCACTCGATTCCAGAGGGTATTACAAGAATTGGTTTATATCGATTACATGTGTATGTACACGCAAGCACTCGTTCTCTTGCGGCCTCATATGGAGTGTATTACCAGATGCCACGTTTCACCACTTATTCAAGGAAAAACTGAATCACGTTTTACGAGTATTTTTGCTCGAGAAAGCGGAGCTTACTTATTATTGGCTTCTTAAACGAACCTTCGAATGTACTACCTAACCGATAGCTCGTAACGTTTTTTCTTTGTTGTCTTTTTGTTTTTTTTTTTTTTTTTAATTTTTTCTCCTCTTAAATTTTCGTTTTATTTTTTTTTTTTTCCCACGTTCTCTTATTTCGTGGAGTTGTCGAGGTATTGCGACGCAGAAACGGTACCCAGTTGTAACGTATTTGCGAAAGCGCGACAATTGAGCGAGTTTCTCTCGGGCCCGTTGCAACTTCATCGCCTTGCGGTGTGCATTGAGACGAAAATCGTCTCACGTGCGAGTCATTTGCAACATATCCGAGTACATTCCTCAATCTTTATTATTATTGTTATAACTCTTATAATCGTTGCAACAATAACAACAAAATTTTTGTAACTATTGCAACAATAATGATAACACCATCGTCATTATGATAACGATAATAACAACAACGGAAAAATATCGTCGTTGCAACAACAACAATAATAGCAATGATGTCATTGTAATAACAATAATAATATCAATGTTGTCGTAATAATAATAATAATAATAATAATAATAATAATAATAATAATAACAATATTCTCATTGTTATTGAAACCTCAAATGGTATTGTTTTTATTGCTGTTATCAATGTAGAAACTAGTGATATTATTGATGTTATATAAAGAAATGTTATTGTTGTTTTTGTTGTCATCATAACAAAAAATATTGTTATTATGGTTATGGGGACGAAGGTTATTTTTATTTTTGTTGTTATCATTGTAACAAGAAATATTGTTGTAATCGTTATAGAGACAAATGTTATTGTTACTTTTGCTGTTATCGTTATAACAAGAAATACTGTTATTTTCATAACAGCAATGTGATATTTGGTAATTGTTGTTATTGCTGTAACAATAGATGTTGTTATTGTTATAACAATAAGTTTTCTGGTTATTGTTGTTGTCATTGTTACGATTATTTCTGCGCTTCTTGATTTCTTATACTCGTTCAAACTTAGCTATTTTAATAATACTCACAACCTTAATATTTGCGTTTAATAGTAAAGGTAAAATTCGTCATTTTCACTCGTTCTTTCATTTCACGGCTCTCTCCCTCGCTCTCTCATTACATCAGTATATATATACAGGGTGACTGGAAATTCGACCTATTCCTTCGAAGGGGTTATAGTAGAGGTAATTTGCAACAAAAAAATGTCCCATCAACTGGGGGTCGAAAATTGACTTTTTCATTTTCAGATTGTGTAAAATTTGGATGTAAAATTTGTTTTTCAATAATCGCTAACTCTTGGTCTCTCAGAAAAGTATGAAATCGTTGTTTGTAATAACGTATTTTTTTATAATTTTTTATTTTAGGCAGAAAGTCAGAAAATTCTTCAGAAAATATGAAAACATCGATTTCTCAATAACCGTCAATTATCGACCCCCAGTTGATGGGACATTTTTTGTTGCAAATGACCTCTACTATAACCCCTTTGAAGAAATAGGTCGACTTTCCGGTCACCCTGTATATGTGAATAGAATTATATTACAAACGAGCACTTTGCTCATCCGAGATCGTCGTCCTCGTTGCTACAGAATCTTATGTTTATTTTATTATAATTGCAATATTTTAAACGCAAGTGCCTGAGCTCAAATCTCGGCTAGTTTCTTTCGCTTCGTCCAAGTCTTTCGTTTTTTTTTTCTTCATATTTCTGGGGCCATCGCGAGCGAAAACTGAGCTTCCGTTTCTCGAGCGCTTTGTCCTTTGCTTTTTCGTTTCTTTTTCTTCTTCCTCCTTTTTTTTTTTATACAATGTACACGGAGTCGGCACAGTTAGCGTATAATACAATCGACCGCGAGGCTCTTGTGGTGGCGCACGGTTCGTATATCGCGTGCTTGGTCTCTTTCCGATTTCTTTCACATTATGTACAATGTATATGGGGCATTCCAT
This sequence comes from Ophioninae sp. B BG-2022a, assembly GCA_030522765.1. NCBI lineage: Eukaryota > Metazoa > Arthropoda > Insecta > Hymenoptera > Ichneumonidae > Ophioninae sp. B BG-2022a. The sequence continues at coordinate 6,879 of JAPYZJ010003617.1, read as the reverse complement.
ACCGATTCGACCTGAGTTTGACACGTCGCCTCTCCGATTTGACCCGCGATTTTTTATGTTATAGTACTATCTCTAAAATGCACTCGAGAATTTTTTCAGATTTTTTCCGAACGATTTGACTTCACAATATTTTTTATAAACAAAAAATTAACGCCCGAATTTAAAAATCGGAAAAAAATCACAAAAATCCTGCGTCACATATCAAACACTGTAAGCGTTGAAAAAATGTGATTGCGCGTTTTGTTTGGCCAACGATGCGCTTTTTTGGAAAAAAAATAAAAGTGGCAAAATAAAAAATAGTTAAAGAGGAAAAAATTTTATGACATCATGTAAAATTAGAATTATCTCAGATGTTTTAGTTAGAATTTTTGTGTTTTGTTGGCTACCGATTCTATTTAAAAAAACATTTTTTGCATTTTTTTTTTGCGGAAAAAGCGCTTTTTAGGCCAAACGAAATGTGCGGCCATTTTTTTCCAATGCTCACAGTGTTTGATGTGTGACCCAGGATTTTTCTGATTTTTTTCCGATTTTTAAATTCGGCCGTGAATTTTTTGTTTTACAAAAAATATTGTCAAGTCAAATCGTTCCGAAAAAATCTGAAAAAATTCTCGAGTGCCTTTCAGAGATAGTACAATAGCATAAATAATCGCGGGTTAAATCGGAGAGGTGACGTGTCAAGCCCAGGTCGAATCAGCATGAAATACCCCATATAAATATATATTTCCGTCGTCTTCGGTATTACGCGCTGCTTTCCTCATTTTCCAGCATCGTCCTCTCTCTCTCTCTCTCTTTTTCCCTTTTTCTCCCCCCTCCTTTTCTCTCTCGCCTGTGCTTTAACCAGTGCTTCCGTAAAAATGATTACACCGGAAATCCACGGAGCTTGAAGACTTTTTCCCCCCCGCTCTTTTTTTTTTTTTTTTCGCGGCACGAAGAGCTTTTCCGCTTTCATCCATACCGCGTGTCCAGGCTGGTTCAGGACACAAGATGAAATTGGAATAATAAAGACTGAACGTTTTTTTCAGTTCTCACCTCTGGCGGATTCTGGGTGAAGGGAAACGCTGGGTTTGTTTGGGTTTGTATGGAGGAGTTTGGTACGGAGGAGGAGGGGCAGGGGGGGGGGCGTGGCCGCTTACAATACCCGTTTATCACTAGCATGAAAAAGCTTTCCGCTGTAAATTATGTACGAGGCTGACGGGAAGAAGCTTCGCGATTGAATTAAGTGCGCTTATACTACACCCTCGACGTTTTTTCCCACGCGTTATTTCGTGCCACGCGACGCTCACTCAACTTTTTCTCCGTCTCTTTTAATGAGCTGGAAATAGAAAAAAAAAAGTGGGCGATTGGAGGCCGGGGTTTGGGCGAGGTGCGAGATTTCGTGTTTCGAGTCTCCACGTCCACCGAATAATCGAAAAAAAAAAAAAGAAAAAGTTTCGCAGCGCCCTCGCGTGTTACCTCGTATTATCAAGCTTGCCAAACGCAGCAATCAAGATACCACTCGTTTGATCAACGATACACGATAAATATGATGGAATATAGTTTGGCGAGAAGAAAAATTTTTTTTTTCATGAAAAAAGTAAGACGGAAGTTCCGAAGGAAAAAAAATTCCGAGCAACGAAACACGCGGCCGGTTCTCCAGTCACGGGAGAATCGCGAAGGTTTTTTTTTTGCAATTTAATTGGAGGGTGTGTGGAAGGGAGGAGAAAGAGGCGGATTAACAAGGATCTTTGATAACCATGATCACCCCCTTTGTCACTTTTCGATTATAGTACATATAGTTTACATATATATATATATATATATAGTGTGTATGAGCTTTTTTGGATTAGGGTGTATACAGGTGTGCTGATTTTTATGCATGGAACATCGTTCCTGTATGCAAAAACGGTAACGTTAGATTTTGTTTAAAAATAGCCGGAAATACTTTGCAATACTCAGTTCAGACTCAAGGGCCCACTTTAAGAAACCGGAAATAGAGAAAAACGAGGAAATGCAATAACTAGTTTCAAGTTTGCGTTGTATTAAGCACAATGAATAATTCATATTGACTTATTTAATCAATTCGATTTTCATCGTCATGACAAATGTTTTTTTCGAAATTCAGGTTTTTTTCTCAAATTATTTCGAAAAGTTCGGTTACGAATTTTTAATGAGGATCTACGAAATATTTCATTAATTTTTGTGATTCGAATGATCTGAATAGAATTAATGCAAAGTTTATGTATTTTCATTGCATATCAGTAGTTGTATTTATTATAACTCAAAAATCCAATAGAGTGTTACAGCGTTTTAATAATTTGTCAAAAAGCTTAATTGCATCTAATTAATGGAGAATCAATAAGAAATTAATTGCTTCGAACTCATAGAGCGCCTTTAAAAAATGACTTTAAATTTATGAGTGCTTTCAAACTAATTGGCTCGATTTAATGGAAAATACTGAATATTGCTATCGAGTATTTCGCCAAGTTTGGAATGAATAAAAAATTTATAAAAACACGAGTTAACAATCCCCCAAGCGTTGTGTGTATCTCGACTGCTCGTTTAGTCAGTATTGTCACTGTTTCCGGTCCCTTGTGGTACGATGTCCGATAACGCATTCAACCTCTTGTGCTCAGGTTTCTATCTCGTTGCTCTCTCGTGTGTACACAGCTAGACGTACCTACGCGTATCCGGTTCATCGAGAATTTTGGGATGTGGCTTGGCCACCAATGGCACCTTAATGACCCTAAGCTTACAGGCGAATTTCCTGATACTGGATACCACTGAACAATTCTATACTTGTTCCTGCACGTGACTTCACGTAAATAAAATCGTTTTGCCTCGTCTTAGAACATTTGTGGCTTCACGCGTCGTTATCTTGATCGTTCGATGCAAAAGCGAATAAAAAATTATCGGAACGTCCGTAATGAACGATCGGAAATTACCGAAATGGAAAAAAAAATGATCAAAAAGCTGATCAGTTTCTGATTATTGATCAGTTATAGTTTTTTTTTCAAGTAAATAAATAATTAAGATTTTCTTCAATTGAAGATGAATAATTGAAGACCAGTCGTAATTGAAAAATGTTTGTCAGAGCCTCAAGCAATTTCCAGAACTCTAATTTCCAGCCTGTTTTGAATGCTTTTGACTCCAATTGAGTTTAACTGACGGCTAATTTGCGGTCGAAGTTGTAATACTCCTGTACAAAGCTTATACTCCTACCTAACCCAATCCAAGTAGTTCAAGCCCTTCTGTTAAGACACCGTACCTGTTAAGGTACCCGAAACGAAACTTCGACGCAGTTCCGAGTCGGTAGAGCAGGATTGAGGCGAGCTAATACTACCAACCGCTCGATAATACTGTCTCTCCCAAGGGCCTCAAAGTACCTGTGGTATAACTACGTGTACGCACACACGTATGCATGGAAGGATTCGAAAATGCGCGCCTCCGCGGAATTCGCGACAACTAAATGTCACAAATGTCGTGAGACATTTGCTCGAACTTATCAGCAATTACCTACTAATTGTAAACACCCATGGAATCAAGTGATTGTGGTGTCAAAATGTATTTTTCGAATGTGTCTAGGCGGGTCTACTGCTCTCCAAGTCACGATATTAGCCAAACTATTTTACAGCATTTCCATCACGACGTTCGCCTGGTAATACAATCTACTTTTTTTTCGATTCGTAGAATTTTAGGGGCAGGCAGCCATTCGTCTATTAATTTGAAATAGTCTGGTCAAATTTCGGACAATTCTGAAGAGCCGTTTAAGAAATCCGTGGGTATCTAAATCAGCCATACCAACCGAGCCGATCACCTCCTCTTGTAAAAAAAACTGCAAGGGTTACATGGGTTTCATTAATCAGCGATAAAACAGTCAAAAGAGATGGAACCGATCCACAAAGTGACTTTTACATTTTGGCACAGTTTTCTTTCGGATATTCGTATGAAAAGTCACTCGGAGGCTGCCCAACATCAAAGATAAGTTTCATCCTTTAAAACAGTTCATCAGCTAATAATACAAAAAAGTGTCCCTCATAAATCGATGAACAATAAAGTAGCCAAAAATGAACGAAATCAGGAGACACCAGTTTCTTCTCCAGTCGAAAAACTATTGGGTTGTTGCATAATTTTTGTCCCACTTTGTAAAAAAACTAAATTTTTTGTAATATTTATTAATTGAAACAATTAATCAACAATATAATCACCATCATTATCTAGAACATGTTACCATCTGCTAGGCAAACTTTCAATACCCTTAGTCCAGAATGAAAGTGACTGAGAAGCAAAGAAGTTCGTAAAGTCATTTTTTAGATCGCCGGAATTTTCGAATTTCCATTTACGAAGATGTTGTTTCAAAGACTGGAAAAGATAGTGCGAAGGCGCTAGATCAGGCCCATAAGGTGGGTGAAGTATTGTCCAACCGAGCTCCTCTAGAAATTTACAGGTCATTTTCGCCATATGTCTTGCATTTGTTGGTTCATTTTTTCAATATTAACTAAATAACTTTAAAAATCCCGCGCTTATACAGGGTGTCCGGTTATGAATGGATAACCTTGAAATGTCTTATAGTATAACTTATGGCCGTTCAGAAAAAAATACGAAACAAAATATATCATAAGTAGTACCTAAGTTTTTTTGGAGTCTATTTTTTTTTAACTTTTTTTGGAGTCTATTTTTTTGAACTCGACGATCTGAAATGAATGAATAAAACAACAAAAAACCGATGGAATCGATTCATTTCTGATCGTAGTGTTCCCAAAAGTGAAATAAGGTAAAAAAAATTAGACTTGAAAAAAAATCATAACTTTGGTACTACTTATGATATTTTTATAAGATATACTATAACACATTTCAAGGTTATCCATTCATTACCAGACACCCTGTATACCCTGCATGAAAAATTCGAGAACAATCTACTATATACTAGATTTCTCGTAAATATCCCCAAGACTATTGAAGATATCTAGAAAATTGAGAAGTCGAAAAAAAAAATGATGGAACAACCCAATAGACGATTTTCCGTTCCGAACACCATAGGCACAATAGAATTTCCGCAACATCTCTCTGCGTCCTCTTATTAGATAAGAACACCAATGGCTCCTCCAGGATCATCCGTCGCGTGTGTGCCAGTAAATCTCGGAATGTATGAACAATGCTCGGTGTTTCAATAGAGCGTGGTGTATCTATAAGCGAATGAGAATCGTAAAGGGGGAAAAGCCGAGTGAACACGAGCCTGAGTATAATCTTTGATGGAGCTTGGTGTATGTGCGAGAGAAGGTGTGCGAGGGCTTTGTGAGACCGATTGTCAAAGCAACGTTAATGCCCAACGAGAACGAAATGCATTGCCGTTGTTTCGTCGCGGTGCGCGTTAAACTTCTCGCGTCTCCTTGCCGTCCCGGTAATCCGGGCTTTTCTTCCTGACCCATTCCCTTCTCCAGCCCTCGTATCGTCATCCCTCGTCGTCGCGTCGATCCAACTGACGACGAAAGGATCGGACTTGCTCTATGCTTTTCCGTCGTTGCCATTGCTCCGGAATATTAATGCAACCGACTGTGCTCAAGAGAATTCAACGGAGCTATATACTCGATGCATATATACATATATATTGACTGTTCAGACGGAGAGACGAAAGGAGTAAAAGGGGAGATGGCGAGGAGGCTGGTGAAACGCCTAGGGAACGGATGCCACCGGAGAACAAAGTTATATATTATCGAACGAGACGAAACGCGAGCGGAAAGCCACGATAATTATCGAGCGAATTGCTGACACTCCTTCCCGCACTCGAGAACCGTCTGGCATTCCATTATGAATCTGTAAACTTTCGTAGAGGATGCATACCCAACGAAGATCCGGAAATTCAATATACAGGGTGTACCAGCTAAGAATTTCATCCCTGAAATGGGAGGTAGAGGATGAAATTCTAAGACGATTGATATAAGCATGTTTGGGTCCCAGATCAAGCCCTGAATTGTTATTAATTTTTTACGGTAGCCAATCAGACGCGCCCGGAGACGGGCCTACGTCGGTGAGCGACACGCACGTGTCCCGGAGTGGGTTAGTGCCCGGAGGCGCGGTACCCCCACCGTGCGGACTCTCCGGCTCGGGCGCAGACGATTGGCTGCCGTAAAAAATTCATAACAATTCAGGGCTTGATCTGGGACCCATACATGCTTATATCAATCGTCTTGGAATTTCACCCCCTACCTCCCCATTTCAGGGATGACATTCTTAGCTGGGACACCCTGTATACAGGGTTAGTGGTAACTCGACGTATTCCTTGCAGGACATCGTAGTAGAGTTAAAATGCAGCAAACTAAGCCGCCAAATGTTCTAACGGAGTTCAGTAGTTTTTGAGTTTGTTAGATTTTTAGTTTAGTCGTGAAAAATTTCAGATTTACTCATTTGAAGACAATTTGAAAAAGATTTTCGGCGCGATTGTACTGAAATTTAAGTTTTTGTCATAGTTGATCCCATAGCAAATCTTTGTTAATAATTAAAAGTTCAAAAATGACTGAAACTTTAGCAGAGATCATTAATCAAACAATTTTTTTTTGTTATTTTTGCTTTTGCTTGATAAAAAATATTGTCTAGTGCAAAAAAAATACTACGCCTGATGTACAAATTACTAGGAAAATATCCTTGTCTTACTAGCTATCCAAAAAGGTGGAAAACTTAATACAAAGTCATGGACTACATTATGAAAATCGTTTTTTATTTAGTACAGGAAGGAGTGCATTTCGTAAAAAGGTCAGAAAATTATTTAAAACAATTTCGTTCACATTATTAGTAGTTTTAATCACGATCAATTTTCAATATCAAATATCAAATATCAAAATTATCAATATCAAAAATCTAACGTAACTAAAAAACTACTGAACTTCGGTAGAACATTTGGTGGCT
>JAPYZJ010003616.1:0-51862 GCA_030522765.1 Ophioninae sp. B BG-2022a | reverse complement strand
AAACATAACGAGCACTCCAAACACCAAAAAAAAAAAAGAAAAAAAAAAAAAAAAAAAAGTGAACGTAAGGAAGAAAAAAAAAAAAATGGCCAACGTAAACGCTCGCGACGAGGGCGGTCGATGCGAAGACGTGGAAGAAGCCGAGTGGACAAAAATATGAATATTCCGTTTTTTCGAATCCGGCTTTTTTTTTCGTCAGTTGTAATTGAAAAAAGGAAACGGGAAAAAAAAAGGGAAAAATTCGAAAAAACGAAACGAACGAAACTAATCCCTCTCTAATATTAATTTATTACCTCGATGACTTTGTGACAAGTATTGTATACTAAGAGGGCATCTCCGATTCGATAATATGAAGATAAAAAACGATGAAAAAAAAAGGAAAAAAAAAAACGACCACTCGATTGATTCTTCAACACAGTCGTGGAAACGCCGCGGATTTAATTTATCGAGTAAAAAGGAATGAAGAGAGAGAGAGAGAAAAGAGGCACAAGTTCGTGTCGTAAATCAACTCTTGAGAAATAATGTTCTCGTATACACGGCTACGGCGACTCGAATTTATTTCGAGACTTTGTGCTTGCTCAGCCAGTTTTTGAATGCATAAATTATTCTTGTTACGATATTTGGATTGTGGCGTATCGGGCCACACGCCGAGGCACGATGTAGCAAAAATCTACATTCACTGAAAACAGAAATGAGAGAGAGAGATGAAGAGCGAGAGAGAGAGAGAGAGAGAGTGAGAGAGAAGGAAATAATCTGTGGATCTACTGCCCTCTTCAATTTTCTCTCCTGTCTTCACATTCTTCAATCGTGAAATGGAATTTCTTTATTTTAATCGTATGAAGACTGCAGTCGAGCTTTGTACATAGCCTTTCCTTCATTACTACGTTCTTATTATTATTATTATTATTATTATTATTATTATATTAATATTATATCATATTAAATAATGCGAATCAGAAAAAAACGAGGACATTATTAATAATTATTATTTACTAGTATTATTATATTGTGTTATATAAATACGATGGAAATAGGAATTTAGTGAAAGCAGGGAAGAGCTTGAGGTGAAAATTCATGGGAACGTGAACGTATCCCTAAATGTACCCAGTACTAGTGGAGTGATAATAATTATATTTGAATTAACGTATTATTACATTATCGATTCTCACATTCCTTGTCTCGCTAGCTTTACAATTTAACGCCGGAACTCGATGTTTCGAAAAGCAACAAAAAAAAAAAACGAGAGAAAAAAATATGAAAGAAAACGACTTTTTTTTTGTTCTTCTGTAAAACAAGAGTTCTGGGCTTCGAACACCTCCGAAGGCTTCTCGTACCTCTCGGATGCACGGCAGAATTTTTGTTTTGATTATTTTTTAATATTTTTTTTTTTTTGCGTTTTTTTTTTTCGTTCACGCGATCGTACAAGATTTGCTTTCAGGAAAGCAAAAAAAAAACTGCGAAGAAACAAAAAACAAAATTATATAAAGAGAGATGAGAGAGAGAGAGAGAGAAAAAAGGATGAGTCGAACGTCGTGCGCCCGTGTGTTTTGCCTTCGAGGAATCGCAATGTACTGTGGGGCGACCCGCCAGTTCGGCCTACCCAATAAATTCGCCAAGTCGTAAAAAACCCGCCAGCGATTCTCGTTTTTGTTACGTTTTTTTTTTTGTTCCTCCCTCCTCCTCCCACCTTCTTTCCCATTCATTTCGGGACACACTTCATTTTCATCGTGTGTCCCATCCGACGGCTAACATCGAGGCTGCCTCTATCTCTTCGTCTCGTTCTGTTCTACTCGTTCATGGCCGAGAACGTGTCTCGTACCTGGATCGTCGTGTGTGCTTCTTTTTTTTTTGTTTGTTTTTCTTTTTTATACTCTTATGCCCTCTTCGCGATACGAAATTCGTGATATTAATCGATTTTGTTGAATATCGGAAACGCATCGACGTTACGTGAAAAATTTCCCTTCCGAACCATGGGAAAACGAAATCGTTGAATTGCATCGAAAACGGATCCTCGAAACGGCCCTTTGACGTAACGAAGACGAGTAACCGATTTTTAACACATCTTCATTTTCGGAACGATCGAGAAGGAAAAAGACATTGAAAATTGTAATTTAAAGAAAATCTAATTGTTGAGGAAAATGGATTATTGGAAATTTATCATTTTTCAAGGAAATCAACAAAACTCACTCGATGGAAAAACCAATTTTTTTTATCTTAACATTTCGTCGATTTGATTTGAATATACGAAACTGCAAACAAATTTTATGTGGAAAAAGATTGGATAACTCAAACACATAAATTCTTTAAAGTTCATGCTATTTATTAAATATTAAATTCGAAAATATATTATATAAAAATATGTAATATAATTCTGTAATATTTGAAGACGATCATTTCTGTATACATTATGATGGAAATTAAATATAGAAAATGATAATACAATACAAGTACCTACGTCGGCAAAATGAAAAAATGAATATTGATTCTACGGAAAATCAAATCAATTTTTGTAGTTCAATATTCTATCGAATTAATAATATAGCAAAAAACGAATTTTTTAAATGTTTACGTTATTAATGAATTATGAAATGTTAAACTGAAAGAACAAAATGAATTTTTCAGATTGTAAATGCGGAAATAAAAAAAAATTGTAATTTGAGTTTTTAAATCACATCTAATTATTTAATTATTAAAATAAAGAATTTCAGTGATTTGCTACAGCATTAATGCTGATTTTGTGATTTTAGAGATATTTTTCAAAGTATTATTTTTAATAACCTGAAATTTAAAAAAGAGATGAATAAAAATCAAATTAAAAAAAAACCAAAGTAAAGAGATATTTGTGTAACAATTTCGTGATATATTTATCAACAATTTTATCCGGCAAACGTGGGAGTCCACGGTCGAATATCTTCGACAAAACAAACGTAATTTTTCGCCGGTTTCGTCGATTTCCATCGAAACTGCGAATTTTTCGCCGAGTCTTGTACACGTCGTACAATAAACATCAAAATGAAAAATGTTTCATGGCTCGCCCGATAAGATTCGGGACGGTCGAATTTTGGGGTTCGGGTTCGAATAGCGTTTTCAAATTCCACAAGAGTTTCCTGTCATTCGTATGACAAAAAAAAAAAAAATACATCGCGTTTCGTAAAAGAGTGCATATCTCGTTTTTTTATAATAAAAAAAAAATACTCTATAGTATTCGGAGATTGTAAAAATTCGGAGGATGCGGGCGAGGAATATCGGTGAGTTTGTATAGCGCGAAGAGGGGGGGGGGAGAAGTACAAGAGGAGGATGAAGCCAAGGAGCTGTGTGTACAGTTGTCGAGAGGTGCGGATGGGAATGATCTCCTGCTGAGAAGCGACCAAGGGGAACTGCATCACTCCGACCGCGATTGCATTTAATATTTTTCTCTCTTTCCCCCCCCCCCCCCCCCCTCTATCTCTCGCAATCTCTCTCTCTCTCTCTCTTTCCCTTTCGTTCGGTGTAAAGGACTTGAAAGAGAGGACTTTTGCCACTTCCAAAATGCCATTGCTCTCGCTCCACAAAACCCAGCTCGAATCGCGTGATTAACCGTTATTACGTTTAATTAGCGTTACGCAATGATCACACGCTCTGGTGTACGAATAGTTACAACGAAAAAGGAAAAAACAAAAAAAAAAAAGAGGAGACAGAGAGACAAGACGACGAGATATATCCGCGAGATTTAAACACGCCTGGCGTTGTAGCTACCGAGGTGGTAATTTAGCCTCCGTATTGGCTCATTATGCGATCGATACACGCGAGCCTTGAGATCGTCAATTGCGTGACTCACTTATTGAATATTTTTTCATCATCTGGACATTTACGAGGAGGCCTGAACGTTTTTCCGCTCCTCCTCCGAGTCTAACTTGCATGCACGAGTCGCGAAAACGACGCTGGACTCTGATAGGCGACGAGTGGCCAGTTTAGTGTCCTAACTTTTATTTTCTCTGCGATTAACCTTAACCTCTTCGTTTTTCCGCGCGAGCAATACTAACCTAAACTCTTGATCGTTAGAGGACTAAACTAACCTGTTTGTTTCACGATACAGGACAAACTAACCTAAACGATAAATTCTACGCCTGCGTTGTTCCGAGACGATAAAAAGACGCGACTTGTCGGATAATCAACTCGATGCACAACGGCTGCAAATCTAGACTTGTTGGAAAAACCCGAAACGCGAATTTTCAAGGGATTTTCCTGCGCAGAATGTTTCGTGATTGCCGCTTGCTGGGCGACGTTGTAACGTTTTATCGAGGCGCGTGGGTGTCGATGTGACTTTCCGTGGTAGCGACGATCAGAAGCGAACGGTAAATCGTAAAACGACGGGCCTATTTACGAGCCCGGAGGAGGAGCAGCAGCAGGAGGAGGAGGAGGAGGAGGAGGAGGACACGAAGAAGATATTATTTGTGGTCGAATGAATCCCACGATCAAAGAGACCAAATACGTATACGTAGAGCGACTAAAAGTTGAGGAATCGATTGGCCAAGCCCCGATAGAAGCTAAATTTTATGGCTTGATGATAGTTTTTATTGGTGCCGGTATAGATGAAAATCGTCGAACCCGGATCGTTGAGAAATAACATTGATATAAGGAAGCCACCGTAATGAATTCGCGTTTATTAGTACGTTTCCATAAGTTGCCAGCGAAAAGTATTAAAGTAGCCGCAAAAGTCACGCTTGTAAGTCTGTCAATGTCCAACGGTTCTTACCTTACCTTGCCACTTAGCGTAACGACTGTTAATTATTATTATTCGTTAATCTCTTGATATGAATATTCGATGTGTGGGTGTGCGCACGTGCACTTGCCTACAAGAGCCCGGACTTCATACGTTACGGTACACATGAGAGCGCGAGAGGTTATGTTCAGCCAATCGCTGTATTATAGAAGCCCGACGGGAAAATAGAAACTCGTGCGGGCGTTGAGGTAGCGGGCAGAAGCTTCCCATGGACTCTCACCTCCGCGGGCGCCTTATGAACTTCGCTTAGTCGGTAAAAGATACCCACTACTGCCACTGATACACTCGCCTCTGGTGGCCGCGTGAGGCCTCTGGCGCGCCGGGGTCACGTGGGTCGAACAAGAAAGAAACGGCAATCGCGGCTCTTGCTAATAGCTCCAATGCCAATGGCTCCTATGATTCTTTGCTTTCACTGCGGAAGAGTTCTCCAGCCAGAATGCCACATCCCGAACGCGTGCTCGGAAGACCTTCCTGATGGAACTCTTCGGATGAGGAAGCTACAACGCTATGGAGATTTCTTCGAGACTGCAAATGTCGGACTGTTGGGGAAGAATGTTTCTGCAGGTGGACGATCCTTTGATGTATGGCGACTGGATACGGAAGGTAAGATGGCGCTCATTTTTGTAAAAATGATTTCGTAGGCAATGTAGCATGTAAGCAATTTGTCAGAGTAAAACGAGTATACAAAACTTGCGTCTGCATATACGAGTGATTTGATGCATAGGCTATTAGATACATAATTGTACGTTCGAAAAATGAGTTCACTGAATTCTTACACGACAATTTGCTGTAGGACGCGAATGGTTTTGAAGCAGCTTAATACAATTGTATTAAGCGGCTTCAAAACAATTATCGGATAATTTTTGAAATGAATAATACTTCGATGCGTAATATTTCATTTTAGAATCCGTATATATTTTCTCAATTCGTTTTCCGTTAGGTACAACGGATCATTCGAAGCTTATACTAAGAATATCAATTTTCATACGGGCTGCCTCATTAATATTGAGATATTGAAATAACTGGAGACCGTCTTGGTCTGTTGTGAGGTGAGAGCCTCGTACGTTCACTTTTACCTCAACAGATACATTACTGTGTCTATGTATGAATTTGTGTAATCGTAGCTTCATCCCTGTTTTTTTTCCATTTTCCGGTATCCTTTATCCGCTGTTGTCCAATTGTCGTTTTCTTATTTTGTTTCGTCTCTTGTATCTAGCTTCCGTATCTTGATGGACAGAAACATTGTTATCTTCAAAGCTGTTAACTTTTATTTTGGATGACATTGGGAAATGGCAGACGTGGTTGGTGCTCGAAAACTGCGGAGAGTTTGGGTATTGGCAGCTGTTACTTCTTCAATACGGATAATCCGAATCCTAGTGGTACTTAGCCGATGGTGCAAATCTGTACGGCAAGATTGAATGGTTTATTATTCCCAGAGCTGTTATATTAAATGGATCTGGTAGTTAGAGAGCCAAGAGAGGGTATAAGCGAACACACAGGTACACTTGTATATAGTTAGGATGCAAACCAGCAGCTAGGCTAGAGAATCGACACCCGGCGCTCCTCGACGTTCGACGCCAAGCCCGAAGAGCACGCTTGTAACTGCCTGTGGGAGCCCAACAGCCTTTCACCTAATTGTTGGCACAATATGTGAATACGGAGGCACCACAGTTCCCAGCCATCGACTTCTGGAGGGTTCCTTCGGGCTATAGCACTCCCTAGTACCGGACCTACCAATCGCCCACGCCATTATTGCTAAAAGCGTGACGGCTGTCCTTAAATCCTAGTGACATCTCTTGCGGTTCGCACTTTTAATGTCGATTGCACGGACCAACATTTCAAACCTTTGAAATCTATGCAATGGCCGAGTGCAGCAACTCTGATAGTTTTAGGCAGTAAAAGTACAGCGGAAACTTCTTTATTATTGTTCTCGACTGGAAGATTTAGAGAATTCCAATTGTCACAATTTTTGGTCACGATGACAGCAGTTTCTCGCTGGAATTGTTGCCAATCATCCAGTGTCAGGTTAAGAAATAATGATCGTAAAATACAGTAGCGGTTGATAAAACAAAAATAACCGAGGGTTTGACCTCTTGAGACTGAACATTTTCAAACGCTGTTATGCGCTTCTCTAGTGTTTAATCTATGGAACCATGACCAAACTTGCCGGTAATAGACTTAGAATAGAATAGAAATAGATTCAAATAGAATCTTTGAAGTGAGTTTGAAGTTAAGTACGAAGTAGAGTGAGCATAATGTATGTATAGTTAATGATATATGAATATCACTTTTGACATTGGTCCTTTCATAGCCAAAAGTGCATATTCAATACGAATACTTTTCCTTATGAAGGTGTTGAAATTTGTATGCTATGTGACTAATCGATTCTTAGCCAATATCCTCAATTTAGTCTCTCCCATTCTGCATCTCTGTCGGTTAACAGTAGCTAATACCTGTGCCTAAACTTCTACAAAATCTTTCGCCCTAAACTCCGAATTCGTTAACTTGACAATCCATTTAGAAAAACGAAAAGAAAAAAACAGGAATTAAGTATCGTTGGTATATTACAATTTAACGTTTCCAACCGGATAGCTGGAACTACCACATTAGCTTATACATCGCTTCGAATCTTTGACCTTTTTTTTTTCTCTTCGTCACATAATAAACCCTGAAATTGCCGATATTTTCGCTAACTGGTTCTTAGCTACGACGTACCCAAAAAAAAAGAACTTTCACGGCCCTTTTAAAGATCGGGCAGTGCTCTCGACGCGCCATTCGGCGTTCCGCCTTCGATCGATTATTCTCGTTTTCTATACCTGGCAACGTTTACGCGCATCAACGCGATTCGTAAACTGCGAGTTTCCAAACTTCGAAAACCAGAATCCTCCACTTCCCCGATACCGTCGTCCACGTTCTTTCGCGCGAAATTTTCGTTCATCTTATACCTTGTTTTCTTCCGAGTATTTCAAACAGCAATACGACATATCCGGTTACCGAAGAGTCTGGAGTGTGTCCAGAATCGTTCTCCGGAAGGATCGCTGCCACGGTCTTCCAGATACTCCATGTACCGAGTTGGACTTCTCCGCAGTCCTCTTCCCATCACAACTTGCCGATCTCCCATCGATAGGTGTTTAAAGGTCACTCGGTGCAACGAGGACTACGAACCTCCGGCAAACATCCACGTATCATATAACTTTGATATACGAGTAAAGTCGTGTTTATGTATATAGGTTTGTTATGGGGGGACCTTTGCCGCGAAGGATCAAGAGGAGAGCTCGGTCTCGGTGGCTGGAGAAGCCTCGCGGCCGTGGCACACTTACGTGATGATCGTGAGCGCAGCCCCTCTCGAAGCTACCGCGATCGGTATAACTCGCATACAACAGCACGCTTATGCAAATCCTATTAGCCCTATATTTATATACACACGTATATAAATATAAATATACATACATATATATATGTATACAGGGTGACCGGACATTCGAAATTAAGCCCTGTCAACTATTGAAATTCAGCAAGTTATGTCGGTTGAACTATTTAAAAAACTTGCAAAGCTTTTAAAAACCGAAATAACAAAAACATCGAAATAATGAAAGAATCATTTGAAATAAAATCATTGAAATTCGTGTAATCGCGGAAATAGATCTTAAACGGTGGATCTTTTATTTTGATTATTTTAGAATTTTTTTTTTTGCCTTCATTAATTTGTCAGCTTTCGAAAAAGTATCGATCGAACTGAGACTGAAGTAAAAGAAAAATTATTCGTTTTAGGTGACAAGATTGAAACGTAAATTTCTAAAAATCGTAAAAAACCATCGTAATTCTGTGACTACTCAATTGTGGTCCCTAGATAATTAGGCTTAATGCGAATGACCTTTGGAATGACCTCTTTCAAGGAATCGGCCGAATTACCGGTCATCCTGTATATATATATATATATATGAATATACGTATACGTATATATGAATGTATACGAAAAGAGAGGGAGAGGAGATAAATATGAATATACACACAACCGATCTCTTGGACAGTTCGAAACTGTTCTGGAGTTTTGTGCTGCCGTTGGCTGCTATTCGTACATTATATTCCGTATAAAACGTGTATAGGGAACGAAAAGGATCGGTTATTTGTGGTCTTCGTTTTGTCCAAATTTATTGCACCACTCTGGCGAAGAGAGAAAGACAGAGAGAGAGAGGGGGGGGATACCCACGAGGTATCCCGTCGAGGACTTATCCGCGAGTCCCGGAATGCCAGCGCGTGACTTCTTCGCCTCCTCCACGTGCTATATGAGATTCTTTTTCCAAGTTTCATTGGGGTTCCAGCTAAGCCTAAGCAAGCAAGCTCCAGCAGAAGCAGGAGCAGAGCAGGAGCAGCAGCTCCTCGTCCGCCCACATTCACAGCAAGATACCGAACGTTATTCGTGTATGGGTGTGTACGAGTGTGAATACAGAAAACAGATCGAGCCGAGGACAATGCAGATGAGGTCTTTCGTTCGTGAATCTCGTGACTCCTGGTCGATATAAAATTTGACAAATCCCTCGATCTTTTTATTCTCGAGTTTTCGCTTTGGCTTATTATTGACTGTGCGAGTTGAAAAAAAAAAATGATCCTGTCGTCGATTCTTTTCTTAGGGCCCTCCGGAGCTTCCGCGGTGATCGTCTTGAGGAATCCCACATAATTAGGAGAGTTAGGCATTCTGGACAATTTTATTGGACTGGCGTGACGGGTTGATTTTTCTTTCTCTAGGTTTTCAGTAGTTGTTTATCACTCAAATTTTTTGAATTACTGACGTGCTGGAATTTCGATAACGGAGGAAATTTGAAAAATTATGGAATGGTTGAGGTAGTATGGAGACTAGTAACGGAATGAACGAATGGATATTCAATTTTGGAGAGTTTTCGATTTCTCCAAACTTGAAAATCTTGGTTATTCCTTTTCAAAAATTTGATTACCAATCAACGGAATTGCTGGTTCCGTATAGCTAACGTCTTTTCTCAATAACTGTAAAGCCAAATCAAAGTTCTCTACGGGGTTACGTAATTCAGTAGGTTTTGTTTGGGTTCAGTACTAACATCGACAAGGAAGTGCACATTTTTTCGTGTCTTTTTTTCAATGTTTTTTTTTATAAGGTTCGACCAATTGGCGAAGCTTTTCCCGGGATTCTCTGTGGGAACTCCCGTTAATCGTCAAATAGTTTAAGATCGATTGGCCTTTGGGCTTCCGGTGGTGAACGGTGGTGCGCCGCTGTATGGGGCACTCGCGCGCGAGCGGCATTTCAAGATCGCGTGTTCGCGTGAGCCTAATAGTATAACTGGCGAGGTAAAGATATGGAGAAGCCGCTGCGCGCTTCCTAATCGCTCTCCTCGCCACGTGAATGAAATATTATTTCGGAAGCATTTGAAATTTTACGTTGCTGTACCGATACACGCTGCCTGATTGGTCATTTTTACGCACACGCACACAGTTACGTGTGCACGAGCACGTGCGGATGCACGCGCGTTTTTCTTTTTCATCTTTCACATACGGGGAGTCCAATTTTGAATTTTAGTCCAGTTCGAACGATGACGACTCACTGAAAAATTGTTTCGCGTGAACAAAAATTATATTTCGACAGTTGACATTGTAGATAAAAAAATATGGGAAACTTCAGATTTGCATTTTCAAATATAACATATAAATGAAAATAAGGTAGAATTGAACGTAATATCTTGATTAATGGAAAATTCCGTGACTAGGGAAATTTACGTATAAGTGAAAAACGTAAAAACAAGGTTTCATTGTAATAATAAACGCTAAAGGTAAATTTGTTGCATTTTATATTTGTTAAACTTAACTTCTAGAGCCACCTGCATTCATTGCCAATGCAGCAACGATTTTAAGTTTAATAATAATGACTTCACTGTTTATCAATAATATACAAATACAAATATACAATAATATACAATATACAACATTAAAAACTTCGCGTCGATTCAAATCGCAAAAGTAGCGAAATACGCCGAATCGTCAATTACAGCAAATTCGACTGATTTTTCGTGTAACAGTTGCATTTTAACGAATATTTCACAGATTGCACGCGAAAAACCCGGGAGATAGTGAAAAATGCGTTGAAACACGAGAACACTATTGATCATGCGTAAAATCCCAATTTCGTAATGAAAATACTTTTGTGACTAAAAAACAGTGAAAATCGATAAGTTTTTCGGGCTTTATATACAGTCTGGTTTATCGACACGAATGAGTTTCTTTGGAAAACCAGGATTCCAGTATTTCAGTTCTCCGTTCCCCGAGGCTATAATTTGGTCGAAGGGATGACGTTCAGCACCGTATCCTTCAATGTACCGAAGCCTACAGAGCAGGACCCTCATTGGGTGTATCATTCTTCAATAAAGAATGGCTTGAGCGTAACTGTAGACCCTGAGGCATTACAGTTTCGCATGACGACCTCTCCCCTTGATGGAAAAAAACACTGTTGTACAAAGTACAACTCGTTTCGTTTTCACTTACCCAACGAGCACCCAAATAACTGTGCGATGTAATCCATCGTACAGTTATTTCGAGGTAGAGTCATGAAAGAGAGAGAGAGAGAGCTAGAGTGTTCAGTCGAACGAGAAGAATGGAAGAAT
This sequence comes from Ophioninae sp. B BG-2022a, assembly GCA_030522765.1. Lineage (NCBI taxonomy): Eukaryota > Metazoa > Arthropoda > Insecta > Hymenoptera > Ichneumonidae > Ophioninae sp. B BG-2022a. Next base: position 40,474 of record JAPYZJ010003616.1, on the reverse strand, counting down.
GATATACATCGCGGAAGTTGCCAAGATCCGTGAAAAGGTCATTGAACCTTGATCGAGAGCTAAGCGCAAAGTCGACTCGTTTACTTTGTACATAATCTCCATCCCTATACCCAAAGTCATCGAATTGGTGATGATTGCCGTTCATTCTCATGCTCTCGCTTGCACTTGTCCTTCCAAACATTGAAGATCCCTATCCTTCGTCGTAAATACGAATTCGCGTCACGAATTCTCTTCGGCTCAGCAGTTCGGCGAGACAATGATCGATGGAGCCAAATTTCCATGTTTTTCTCTGTGCCAACTTGCGAACGGCAAAGCCGTGCCTCGCACGATCGAAAACAACTTAAAATTTACGCGGATTTCATGGTTGGAGGGAACGATGACGATCAGCAGCTTTGGAAGTTGGGCTGATTCAGGGACGTTGCTTTGTTATAAACAGCACGGATATGTAGTACCGTACGTAGCTGGAGTTTAACAAAAAAAAGACACTTAGGGTGCTGCTCGGTTTCTGGTGACCCAGATTTCGACCAGATGGTGAACCATTAACAGACTGTTATGTTTTTCTGCACAGCTTTGCGTATTTAGGACAGTCTACCTGAAAAATCAAACAATTTATGATTGGTTTGGGTAAGTGATACGACATTCCTTTTAACAACAACAATGTTGCCCGAAAGTAAAGACTGGAGCATAATAAATTATATCATCATCATCATCAACAACAACAACGAAAAAAGGTTCGGCCACTAGGAGGCGCACTGGTCGAATTTGACCGTCGTTTTAAGATCAGTACGTGAAACCTTGGGTGAGAAGGAATCACAGGTTGTTACGGCGAACTTCTCGGTTGTTGCTAATACGTAGTTACAACACGAGAATGGATTGTTGTCGCAATCAAGTGACCGAGCTATTTCCTGCGTTGGTCTTGGCGGAGAACAGTCGCGATGCTCTTTGATTATTCGTAGGTGGAGCTCCGGAGGTGGTCCTATGCTCGACGTTGAAATTTATCAGGACGGTGATCTGGTCTCGTCATTGGGGAATGTGGGAGTGTTGTACGACTGTGATGTGATGTTTCTTAAAAAAAAAAAAAAGAAGGAAGACGAAGAAGGAGGCCTCTTCGTCTTCTTGTTCTTTGGCTGGTTGCTCGTATGCTATAAGTTGTACGTGCCAGGTGTCGTGTGGGGGCGTTCACTAAACGTCAGGTGTCACACACTTCGTCGTCTCCGACTGTCACAACCACGAGATCTCGAGTGCTTATCGCGAACCGGCTTTTGTCGTAGCTTCTGACGGTAAATGCCACGAGAGTTTGCAATTTCGAGGCTCCAAATTCTTTACGGGGAAGGTATAAAAAAGAGGACCTAGCGAAAATGTATACAAGAGTTAAAAAAAAAAAACTCTACTCTTGGCGCATCACGATTCTTCCTTTTCGTTTTTCAAGACTTCTCAAGAAGACGCTAATAAACGCGTATGATTGGTATATAATAATCGTCGTGTCTAGGCACGATAAATAACGATGTATTTTAATCGAGAAACCATGCCGTGTTTTTCCTTCCAAATGAGAGTCAGCTACTCAACGATTCGGATCCACAGGCTCATCAACCGGGATCCCCGGGCAATCCTTGAATTCCGGCGAACGTTACACACGTCGCCTTCGTCCATTTCCAGTTTATCAGACTGCCTGTCTTAAATTTTGGAAAAATATGATTTCCCAAATGGCCATGGCGATCGATAAATTCTCAATTTTAACAGTGCTCGTATGTGTGACCGTGTCTTGGGGCGAAAAAAAAAAGGGAGAACGACGACGTGTGTCCACATGAGTCACGAGACTTTTGGCTGCTACGCCTGTCGATCCGTTGTACCGGTTTTCATGGAGTTTTCGGATGACTCAGCCGTCTAATGACGGAGTAAGTACGCTATCCGGAATCGCGATAGCCTCGAGATCCTTTCTTCCTTTCCTTGCGATTCAAATGTTCGGAAATAGGAACGAGTTCAAGTTGGTGATTTTTGCTGGCTAGGCAAAGCAAGTTTTAATCCATTTTACGGACGACCACTGAAACTTTTTACGCCTGCAATTGTTCCGGTGATTACCCCGTGGGATTTGCATAATTCTTCACAGAAGAATCGTCGAGTATATCCACTTTGTCAATGAAAGGACAACCTGCGATTCTTCTGGGCCGATTCTTTTGAAAAGTGTTGCTTTACCGCCCCTGGAAATCTAGATTTCGAACCTCAAAAAGATCACGACTGTTGCTATTTCCATTGTGATCCGAAAGCAGAGAGAGAGAGAGAGAGAGAGCGATGAGGAGGGAAAGAGGGGGAGGGAAAGGTAGGAGGAAACAGCGTTGGCGTCTCAGTGGGTTTGGTGAAGCCTCAGCAGGGGTGCGGGGGTACGCCAACCGCGCGTCTCCCATTATCCCATGCTAATTCTCGGCCGCGGCTGTCATTGCCTCGGGGCCACGAGGGGGCCCCTCCTGACAAGTAACACCTCTTGGCTCGTGTTCCCTCGGCGTAGGAGTCCCTCTCGAGTCCTTTGCCGCTGCTCCTGCTGCTGTTTCTTCTTCTTCTTCTTCGTCTTCGAGACACTCGACCGCAACTTTGGTTCTTTGCAAGTTCGAGCGCGTGTATGTGCGTACGGGTTGAGAGGGGTTTGAAGGGGCGAAGGAGGGAGGAAGCGAGGCTGCGTGCAGTCCGAAAATCAACTCGTCATGCTCCCTTCATTTTCTCTCGGACATAAAACAGCCATTTGTTAGGTCGTGTCAAGGGGGCCCAGCGAGAGTCGCGCATCGCGGGGTTTCTCAGCTCGAGACCTCTCGTCTTTCCTTTTCTATTACTTTGATAAAAAAAAATTTTTTTTTTTTTCATTATTTTTCTCGTATTTTATTTTACTCTCTCGATGCTCTCGCAGATGCCCGATTCGATGGAAGTCTATGGGAGCACGTATGGATTGGCGATTCATTCGATCGTGCCTGTGATAATAAATATCAGCCCATAGTTCAACTCCGAGGCTTCTTTCTCTATACACGGAAGGTTCGATATCGGGCACGGTATACAAGTGTTGCTCGATATCCTCCTCCTCCCAACCCCCTCCCGCTCAGGATTAACGATGCCAACGTTGGCTTAGACAAAGGAGCAACCAAGCGCCGCTTGTAACTCCCGACTACCACTTTGTAAAGCAAAGTACGAATTTGGTATGCCGCATAGTGAACCCTCTTCTAACGTCGATCCTAACCTCTCTTTCTTTATATATATATATATATACGCACACAAGTATATATTCTCGTGGCACACCGGGAGCTTGGGATGGGCCGCATTGGAATTTCGTACGAGGCCTCGCGCTTTTCTCGCCCCGTTCAATCCCCCGATGCATTATAGGGTACGCTCCCGAACCCGAGCCGTCCACGTTTTTGCCAATGCGTACGCAGCACGTGCGATACCAAAACCGCCGACGATTTATTGGAAGCTCGAGTGGCGCCACCTATGCAGGTTTGTCAACGTCGATGTATATCTCCGAAGGAGTACGTGACTCCAGGACACTTATGTTCCTCGGCCGCGCTTCCATCAACGCGAACGTTACCAGAGATCCAAAGTACACTCGTCCCATGGACTTAAGTACAGGTCCAGACTCGTAAAGAAGACGAAAGTTGGCAGGCTGTGAAGGCTCTCGAATAAAGAAGCGAAGCTTCTCGATTCTGCCGCGTATCGCGCTGCTACTCTGGGGTATGCCAATCGAATATCAGTTCGAACAGATGCGCAACGGTGCACAGTTTTTTTTTTGAATGAACGATATTTTTTACAGCAATATAAAAAAACATTACCGTAAAACGGGGTTACTTTGACAGTAAGGGTAACTTTGACAGTTTAGGGGGCTACTTTAACAGGGCGCCAAGAAATGGTTTAAACGTAAGCGAAACGAACGCTAGTGACCTTGATTGGTGGCGGGGGAGTGATTTGAGTGATTTTTCTCGTAAACGGAGATTAAGGGGCAAGCAGAAGAATAAAGAGAAGGGCAATAATAACAACAACCTCTGTTTCATTTGTAAATGTGATTTCCAGTTCTATTATCATCCTGCTGACTGGATTTGTTGCATCACTTGCAAAAATTGGATTTGTGGCATGTGTAACAAAGGCTCAACCAATCCGTCCTATGAATGTATGGTATGCGAGGACACAGATTCATAATTATTTTTACATTTTCTATTGTTGTTAAAAAAGGTTACGATTTTTGAAAGATGATTGTTATAATGTTAATGTGTGTTAATTCCAAAGATAATAATTACAAGGCTGATTAAGTGGCTATAACTTTATAACCTAAGTGATAAATATTAATATTTGTTCATCAAAATGATCTCAAAGTAATCCTTACACTTTAGATCTTTGACGTTGCTTGCATTTTGATGCCATGTCAAAGAAACCCCAAGTCGGGGTTACTTTGACACATAAATAAAAAAAAAATATATAATTGTGGGGGGGCTGAAGGGCCTGATATTTGTATGAAATTGATAGTTAAAGGACACATTGTTCTGTTGGAACAGAAACATCATTAATTTTGGTTGTTAAAAAAGAGTAATTCCCAAAAAACTATCGAAATATGTGCAAAGTAGCCCCGTTTTACGGTAATTCTTTTGCTAGTAATCCTGTAGTGAAAATGATGATTATACGTGATAGAAAGAAATCTTCGTTGATCGTTTATTAATGAAATCCATTAGGTAACCTTGGAATCTTGTTAATTACCCCTTAGGGGTCTAACGACTTTCAGTCTATGCAGTCCGTAGAGACGGCGTGTGGCTAAGCTCTGACGATCGCTGTAGACGAAACGCGTCCTTAGTCCACAGCTGTTTTCGCCAGACGCATATATGCGTCTTTAGAGCTCAAAAGGTTAACGGCATCCATCCCAAATCGTTGTTTTTGAAACTTTTCCAAAAGTCGATGTCAGGTATTTGCTGAATAGAACACTTACCGTCTTTCGACACTAGGAGCTAACGCGAAAACGCGATACAGAAAAAGTTAACCTAACGCTGTACACAGTGATAGCTGTATATCTATGATACCGAGACTTTCACGTGACGGCGCCTCTAGCGAATAAACGAGGATCAAAGTTCCTGTGCTAACGATGGCACTCTCGAGCTTTCAAAAACCTTGGTAACCTTGGAGTTACCAAGCTAGTATGTAATACGGTGATCCTCGCCGTACGTGGGAATTTCATTCACGGACTTTGAGGATTTTTTGGCGATGGGTGTAGCGTTTGGTTGACGTTCGTAACGGGGACGAATAGCGTTAGCTTGTTTGGCGTATTCGTCACGCAGGGGCGTGTCGACATCTGTCTTTCAGCGAATTTTATCTACTTGTCAACGCGTGTGGTCTCCGTGGTCAGGGTTCTTAACGGCTTTGTCGATGGGAGAGCCAAGAACGACGGTAATAAAAGAGGAAAGTTTGATTTCGGTGAGCTCGACTTCCTTCTTTTGGTCGGACGATTTTTCGGATCGCACGTTGGGACATTCCACGAGATATCCGAGCGTAGTCATTGCCGATATTAATTCGTGAAACATTGGCGATCGTTGGCGGTCGCGGACTCGACGATGGGAAGAACTAGAGAAGCAACCACGGCGGGTCGGTAACGTCGTCGAGGCCTCGGAATGGACAACCGCGATAACTCATTCAGCGATTGCGCGCCGGTTTCTCAATTAGGTAACGCGGCCGGAACACACCGACGAGAGGGAGACACGGAGGAGGCTGGTGCTTACTTCGCTCAAGAAGATGATGACCGAGCGGTGGAAACGGCGCCGAGGGGACCAACGTTATTTCGTATAAATCAGGCACGTTCTTGGCGACGAGTCTCCACGGGAGGCCTCATCCAGAGTGGGCTTCTCTTACGTACCGAAAGTCCCCTCGTCTCCTGACCTTGGCCCTCGTGACTGTTCGTGCTTCTGCTTTTCAAAGCGGCACAAGCCTACAAAGAGAATTAACGAGAAATCATTTACCAGCCGGAAAACTATTATCAACTTGCGCACGGTAGGTTTGACGTTGACTAGTAAACTGCAGGCTTTTTTTCTATTACGTGGTAATTGCCGGCGAAATCAACTTAAGCTGCTAATAGTAACTATAACCTGTACTTAAATCATTTTTGCCAAAGGATCCTGCGGGATTCATTGTACTGAAATAAAAAGAGTTTTGTGTCGTGGGTTTCCATGTATGACTGCTGATCTTCAAGGGATCGTCTCGTATTGGTCGCTTTATGCTGAGATTAGCGATATTTTGTTTCGAACTGTTTGCTGCAGCTGGAAAATTTTGTAGATGCCAATTGACTCAAATATAAATGTTTATTAATTTTATTCACCTAGGTTTCAAGTTACAGCGTCGTAGTTTTTTCCTTATAGCCCTTGCCGATTGAACCTTTTTCTATCACTGCCTACCGGCACTTCGCTTCGTAATGAAAAATTAGAAAATCAGGTATCGATTAATCGATCCCTAAGAATCAAGATCAATCGTCAAGTCCTATCCCTGGATCAAGGAGAAAAGGAACATCAAGAAATCCATAAAGTTCTACTCGTACTCTCCCCGCTTGTCCAAATTCCCAACTTTATCAGCCAATACAAATCGCGTTATCGGGCAAAACAGCCTTACGGATAAAGCACATCAGAGTCGTTGATCTTCGAAAACATTCCGAAGAACGCGAATCTTCAAGTACCTTTGTCTCCATTTTCGAAGAGGTCGACGAAGAGGGTTGATCGGAAAAAAAGTGCGACCGCCCGCGGATGATCTTTCTCGTATCTCGACTTCCTCCGGTCCTCGCGTTACCTTTCTCGATTTTCTTCCTTCCTTCCCGCCCCCTCCCCGTCTTTCCTCCCTCTCATTCCTCCTTCTCGTTCCATGGCACACGAAGAGGAGCGCGACGCGTTATTCCCCCTTTACAACCCAGTGAAAGCTTATACTCGCCACAAAGTAGAAGCGTCGGTACCCATATACGTATGGGCAAATACGTATCGCAATGATCGTCGAGAACGTTGGTATTTTGTGGCGCGAGTTGGAACGAGCTCACGACCGATACGGGATAGGATGTGGGGGCCCCCGACACGCCAAGCCAAGTTCAGCCCCCAGCTAGCAGGACACTAAAACTCATTTTCATTTTATGCAACGTTCGAACGAACGTTGGTGGTCGCGAGACCGGGATAAGATTTATCGCTGGCGTACCTCTTTGTTTATTTTCACTAACGTTTTATTTTTTATGTTTCTTTTTTTATTTGCTCAAACTGCCAGGCGGATCCACTCCGCGAAACGTGTAATCTTGGAAGGACTGTCCCTTCTGTGTGACGAGTATCCGACAATTTTTACGATTTTTTTTTTAACCGCAAACTTTGCTCGCAATTTTAGATAAAATTTGGATCACGAATATGATAGTTTTACGGTATTGATTCTTTTGGAGACTACGATATATCCCGGTCGACATAACGCGCCTCGTAGCTCGCCGCGTCAGCGATCCATAATTTACCGCTCAGTGATGCTCGCGAGAGCCCAAGCCGTTTGCCTCTAATTTATGTGTTTTTAAAGACACGAGGAAGAGTAGCGAAGAGGCAAGAACGAGAGAAAAGACGTTTGCCCTCTCGCCCTCACCTACTACACTCTTCACCCTGTACCCCAATGTTTCCCTTCGAATCAATCTTTAGGGAGCTCATGTTCCGCGAAAAAAATTCGGGCAACTCGAAAAAACGGCCATTTATCTGAAGCATCTTGCATTCGATTTTTCTCACTTAAATCTTCTACCTATGCAGATTTTAACGTAATACGAATTCGCGATTGAACGCTTACCCATCGTTACTTCCGCAGTTCGCTAAACCAACTCAACCGATCAGTTGCGTCGACGGCCACCGTAAGGGGACGTAAATTCAACAACGTAACCTCACAAATTGACAAAATACGAAATTTTACGCATCAGCGATTAACTTTTCAATGAAAAAGTGAACTTTTCGAGTCTCTGTAGGATTCAGAGACTTCGGAAAAATTGAGGTTTGAAACTTTCGTTCCGGCACGGGGAAAGTGTGTAATCCTTATTCAGAGCAAATAAACCGAATTTCTCAAATTCTCTGCTGCTCTTCACCGTTCTCAAATTTAAGGTAGTACGTGTATGAATTTATCAGAAACGAAAATGATTTTTTTGTATCCTATAATATAGCAATTCAAAATTACGTCCGCGAAAATTCAACATACCTTACCGATGAAATACGACAGTAATTAACTCATGAAATCAATGCATGTAACACACAACATTTCAGAAATACGTGCAGATCGATTTTTGGAACGGAATATTAATAGTATGCGATTAGATACAAAGTACAGATACATAAATCGGAAAATGTCAACAAAACTGTTGCGATGATATCTGTTTCATAAAAAATATAGGTTACCTGCCATTTCAGAGATTATCAATTAAATCGATTAATTTTTTCCTTTGAATTATTAATTCATTTTTTATAACAATAATTTAGAACTTTTATTACCAACACTTCTCAAATAATTATTTTCTTATGATGAATATTATTCTGCTCAAATGCATTGTATTTTTCTATTATCAGACTCAAAATATTATAGATTATCTGTTGACTAGTCAATTCGCTAGTACTACTTTAAACGGTATTAAATAACGCGATGATTTTAGGTATTCGGATGGAAAGCCAGATACTAGATCTCGCCTCTCTTTTTCTCTCTCTCTCTCCCTCCTACTCTCGTATTTTTCAAATATACTACAGCTACGGGATAATAACTGGGAAAACTCGCGAGTCTGATACAAGCCAAAGGAACGAAGGATCGGAACTTGACTACGTGTTTCTATTTCCAGAATCGCTAGGAGCGAACTTGACGCGCGTATAATTGGGGCTTCTTCGTGCGGCAAAGTCAAGAGTGAAAGAGTGAGACTGAAATACAGAAAGCAGTGGGTAGGGGAGTGAAGGGTGCTGCGGAAGCCTCGGGGCATTATTTTGGGACTGAACTGGACGAGCACCCGTTAAACGTCTCGTTCTCATCCTTTGCTCACGCTATAAGTCGTAAAAGCCCGTCTCTGACTTCGGGACCATATCCCAATGGTTTCTCGCTGAAATGTATATATATATATATATATTTGGTACGTCCATCTGCGTCAGAAAATTTTCGGGCTTTTATAACGTTCACCGTACAATATATAAAAAGGTGGTCCCTGTTGTTGCCGAAAGGGACCTTACCGTGGAGGCTGTAAGGGTTCTTTTATAGAGTAGCCAATTAAAACTAGCGAGGCCCAATTTCGTATGTTTAAAAACGCTAAGCAACATTACAAATGCTCAGGAATGAGAGACATCGGAAGAATATACATTTTTAGAGCCTTTACGATTATTACGCGGTATTAAAAAATCAGTCATCGAATTCGCGACGGAGCGCTTTTTTATTGAACGAAAATCCTTTTGTCTTTCGCAAATGTGGAGTGTTGATAAGATGCGCCGATAAGTACCACGATCGATCCATTCGACCATGCCGATTGAAGGTTTTTACATATTTCGCCTGGGACACTGATTGACGTTTCTTCAATATTTCAATTTGAGCGTACCGGTTGACCATACTTTCGGTGTAGTAAAAAGAAATCCATGATTCTTCCAATAGACGGCGGTAGTTATCTGTATCCCGCGTTGTATAAGTCCAATCGGGTTACCCTAGATTGAGTCAGAAAGATGCGAATTCGTACTGAACGAACTTTTTCACAGTTTTGTGGTTGGTTGAGTGCAGAAAATAATGGATTTCTTTTTACTACCCTAATATTACGTTTCCAGCATGCCGATTGACGCTCCTCCAACGTTTCATCAAACCCATAGACATTTATTGACGATTCTTTAACATTATAATCATAATATACCGATTAAAGTTCCCTTATCGTTTTAATCCGAGCATTTCGACCTCCCCCCCCCCCCCGAAAAATTACGAGCTCCAATTTTCGTACTTCTAAAAAATTTCGTGGGTATCCGGGGGTCTCGGAAACGATTGATCACTCGGAGTTTGCTCGTTTTTTTTTTCCCTGTCTCTTTTTAACTGGCACGTGATTCCGTGACTCGATAACTTTACGACGGGGGTAACTCGATAAGGATCGGTGACGGGTTGAAGAGCTTTTTGCACATTCTTGCCCTCGGACCGGCTGTATCCTCGCTCTTTCTTCCTTCCGCCAAGTTTACGACGAACCCGTGTTAGTAAGGTGAGACGGGAGGAAGAAAGAGGGATCGCGAGAGGGGCTGGGGGGGAGGGGGATTGCACCGTGAGTGGGAGCCTTCTCGACGCTGGAGAGGCCCCTGGGAGAAGTGAGTGTTCCATACGGCTCCCATATTTCTTCGGTGCAACACTTTAAGGGCCCCCCATTGTCCCGGGGCCACGTTCCTATTACGCGTATTATGCGGATTATTGGCTCTAGAGTCGAGTTACGGAGGCGGAGATCAGGGGTTGTTTCGGTCCATGCAGAATCCCGTAAACCATAGGAACAACATGGGTAACGGGTCAGGTCGGATGGTAAAGGTAAAACTTGGTGGAGTTTGATGGAAAAGGATCTCCCGTTTACTGGGAGGTTGGAAATGGCCACCGACGGTTCTTTTGGTAACGCAAGGGGAAGACAACAGATATTTTGAAAAAAAATTAGAAAAAGTAGGAAGGCTCCATCAGTGGGATGTCAATATCGTCGGGCCGTCAAAACACTTGTCAGCCTACCATCAAGTTCGACAGGTCACAGCCCTCAACATTTTTCTCTTCGTTTCGAGTCAATTAACGTTGGCCCCCCCCGAGCCACGCGTTTCCCTCCAATCTTCTACCAACAAGTCGTGCCCCGGTATAACTATTATTATTTCATTAGAAACCGCTCGCTGTGAAATCGCGTTGTCTGCTCGGTGGCTTCCACCTGAGGGCTGAGGTTGTCGGGCACTGGAAGTCCTTTCGGTAGATTTCTCAGGGAGCGACCAGACGCCGAGGGAGACAGAGATCCGAAAGAATTCCCAAGATTTATCGTAGGGGCAATTACATTTGGGCTGGTGAGTATAGAAACGAGTAGGATAAAAAAAAAAAAAAACGTATGGTCGCGCTTTACGACGCGTCTATAATTATCGGTGATTTCGAGGAAATATAGCCAAGGGATTCCGACTTTTTCGTTGTCTTTCCTTTGTTCGTGAGGATCGTTCGGGCTGCCGAGCTGTGGGAATGCCGGGAACCTTTTTTTGAATCGCGGACTCGCGTAAATCCGGCAGTTTTCAGGGATCATTCGTTGCTAGGCCGATAATTAATCGTAGCCGTCGGCTTTTCTCGGCTTTAATTGCCGATTTGATTTCTGGGAATAACCCTCTTTCGATCAATCCTCGGTTAGACATTGCGTAGAAGCCAAATACACTGTCGAAGGCTACGCCGGATTAGAGCTGACCGATTTCTCAGTTATTTCAGACGAGATTTTCGAAACTTTGCGATGAACGTTTGCGCGGGCGGGTCATGTTGTCCAAACGCATGATAAATCCCACACGTGATCGCGAGCACCCTCTCCTTCGTGCGATCTTTCCAACGATCATGGCTTATAATCCGAATTCGTACGAAATTGCCTTCAATTTAGCAATTAAAAAGAGGAGAGGGCTAATAGGAGGGTAGCTAGACATCGAGCGTTTGAGTGACAGCAGCTCTGAACTCTCCCACAAGATTACGTTCTTAACTCGCCAGAACCAAACGAGAGAGAGAGAGATTTCTCGCGAGGATAACAGAACTCACGATCTCGTTGCTCGATCCTCTGCCACTTCAGATCCCGTCTCCATACGGCACCCGGAGATCACGCAGGTCAGAGTGCACACGAACTTTATCGGCCTCCACACCGCACCTTCTTACCTCTCCCTTTCTTCGTTATTCCCGCACACATGCTCTCATTCGTACGCCATTGATTCCCGTCACATTTTTTTTTTTACTTTCGATCACGAAACCAGCCAGAGAGAGAGAGAAATGGAGATTGTGATCCGGTGCAACGAATATTTCGAACGACCGTTACGGAGCTCGAGGAGGAACACTTTTTTTTGCATTTGTTTATTTGCATTGGGGATGGAACTATGACAATCGTTTAATAATTTATCATCTTGTTGATGTTACGAATTACTCAGTTAATGTCTTTTGATATTTTCTTCCTTTGACATTTCGATCGAAAATGTAGCTTCTGATATAAAGTACCCGAACTTACTAGCTTCGGGACAATCTTTTTTAAACTTTTCGTTTCCGACAATCGAGGTCAGAGTTTGTCGAAAATAAGTCGATAAAATCATTTTCTCGTTTTTCAGTGGTTCTTAATCCAGAGAAGCTATTTTCATTTGATTTGAAAGGATTTAGAAAATAGCGAGGTAATCAGAATTAATCGCCTTCGAGAAAACGATAGTTACGCCATAATACCTCATTTTCATTTTTCGCTTCTGAATGGTCGATCAATCAATTCCCGATTTTCATTAAGCTTGATCGAAGTATGTAACGACGATGCTGGTTTTGTTTAATTTCCAACTCGGCCGGTAATGTGGATTATTGTTGATATTACTCTTACTTGTAAATGGCTTAGTTTGTTAATGGTTGAATTAAAAATGTATCTTTATTGTGGTTATAAAATGTATATCGGGATAGCAGTATATTCGAAACGTGGTATTAATGGGCATTCTATGATTATACATTTCTTCATTATTATTCAGTCAAAATAATGATTATGTAATAATCAATTAATTATAAATTATAATTTGATAATACGTTATTAAGTTATACATTATTACTGATTTAATAATGGACAAATTAATTATAGAGCGATCAAGCAAAATAATCATCATTTAATTAATAATGAAAAATTATTATTTAAGACAAGATGTTTTATTTCGAAAACCGATTTTTCAAGAATGGTTTATAGCAATATTCATACGCACCTGAAATGCTCCGATATTCGGTTCGAAAGTAAGACCGGATGCTCCTCGCAGGTTAGAAATAGAAAACAAAAATAAATGTCAGGATCACTCCGTTAAATCTTAGGGTTAAAAAAAAATGTTCTTAGAATTTTGCCTGTATTTTTAATGCTGGAAAAATTTGGTTTTCCGTTCTTCGGTTGGTGCACAAAGATATGGATGTACGAAAATATGACAATAATGGCAAACATATGGGTATCGACAAATATTTCAGAGTTTCTCTTTTCGCTTTGGCCAGTGAAACGTGTCGGGTCGTTGGCATATTTTAAAAAAAGGAAGACCCAAATTGCGTCTGTTTTGTGTATCCTCGACAATGGTCCGAAACGGCAGCAGAAAAGGATAAATCTTTCGTGAAAATGTCACGGTGGTCTGGTTTGTGGACGGGCCAATGTCGGCGACACTATAGGAATCGGTGCTACCGTGCGCATTCACCACGGGGGATCCTGGCTTCCTTTTCGTTTTTATTTTTCTTCTCTTCCCTTCCACCTTAACGTTCGCGCGGGCACTTCTCGTTTCCCCTCCACGTTTTATCCTTCCCAACGAATCGGATCCGTGGATTAGAATAAGAGAGATGAAAAATCGGTCACAAAGGAGGAAGGATACAAAGGGGAAGGTCCGACGGGACGATTCTCGAGAGGTTCACCAATTTCCAAGATCTCTCACGGAGCGTGTCGAATTTCGGAAGCGTCCTCCAATGTCAAGACTGGATTCGAGTGGATCTCGAATGTCGACGAGTAGTCCGGTAACCAATGACCCTTATTATACCCAGTTCCTCCAAAGGGAATTCCAAACACTCGATCCTCCTTACGGATCAATTTCATCAGCGTCACGCTGATAATAGCTTCAATTTTTCAATTTTTCCTAAATTTATCCTTTCTGGGATAGCTTTAAGGCTTTTACATGGAATCTGTATTTTTAGGATCTAAAAAACTCGAAAACGATTTTTAACCATGAAAAGACTTGATAACGGCTGCCATTTTCAACCCCATCAACATTATGGGTTGAAAGTATATTTTGAATGCGAATGCAATGGTACAACGAAAAATAGACAATACGGAAACAAATCCAAGTTTGTTGTTTCAACACGGTGACTTTGGACCATTTTTTAGTCGACTTTAAAGATTTTTGCGTTTGAAATTGGGGTTTGAATTTGTGTCGAATAGAGAGTTGACTTCTAAAGAGTTTCAAAGAGGTGTAGATCAATAGATGTGTTTTGTGGTTGTCCATATCGAAAACATACGGAAACCTTGAAAATTGATTTATCTCGAGCCCAGCACGAGGAACGAATGTAAAATAACCAACCGAGTACTTTAATTGAGAATTAAACTTTACCGACGAAAAGTGTAGAAAAATATGTGATAAAATCGATGAAAATATTTATCGGTTTTCCATTTATCCATTTTGTTCACGTTTTTTGATATCCATTTGTCCACTGATTGTCTGTACCTAAAAGTTTTTCATTTACGTCGAAGATCAGTTCCCAATGAGTTTCAAAGAGATGTTCATCAGTAGATGAGTACTTTGGTCGTCCATATTGAAAAAATACGAAAATATTGAAAATTCATATATCTTGACCCCAACGAAAGGAAAAAATGGAGAATTGAATACTTTAATTGCGAATTAAACTTTACTGAGGAAAAGTGTAGAAAAATATGTGATAAAATCCATAAAAATATTTATCGGTTTTCCATTTATTCATTTTGTTTACGTTTTTTTGGTATCTATTTGCTCATTGGTTGTATATACCCAAATATTGTTCACTGAGGAAGATCACTTTCCAAAGAGATTCCCTCTCACGAATGTGCTGCGCGCGACTCATCTTGCTTTTCAAAGTTCTTTTCCGTCGTCTACGACCCGTGGTGAATCGTCATCTTTGCATGCCGGGATCTTCATGATTAGCATTGAGCGAGGGCTGAGGTGAATGTGATCGTTGTGCCCCGTGACGGCGGTGTTTTCCACCTTTGGTCAAGCAGCGTCGAGGACGACGATGACGAGAATAATGCAACGGGCTATGCAAAGCACGCGTCCGTTTTCCTCGTTCCGCATCCCTGCCGAGAGGGGCAACCTGCGTGCCAACGTTTCTAATGGCGTATTAAGGTAGACTGCCAGTTTCGAGCTCGAAAAAAAAAAGAGTGAACTTCAACAATTTTTTTTTATCGATGTCCAGTTGATGGTACAAGAATTCCATTTGGTCATCTTCGTTCTGCATGTTTTCCAGTGCCTTTAAATATATTTATTTTTCTTCACGCCTTTTCGTATGAAAACGATTTTTGTTTTGACCTTTTCCCAGTGCAAAGTATTTCTCATCTGCAACTGAAATTCTTCAAATTTTTCGTTGAAAATGAAAAACACACAAAAAGAAAAATTTGCCAGTTCCAGGACACCTTAATTTTCCTAAAAACTCGTAATCTAACTGATAAAAGTTACAAACATATTCGAATGTCGACAAATAAAAGCTCGTAAAAATTCCACCAAGTGGAATTTCAATTTTATCAACGATTAGTAAACAAATGAAAATTCCCCATTTTTCTAGTGAATTAAAAAAATTACACCCAAGCTGACCGACGTTATTTTGACTCCTAAATTCATAGGGGGGCTCCAATAGTATTCCCAGCCCAACGTGGTTCCCCAACTCCCATTTTTCTCAATTCAATTCATTTGCCACCAAAACGTGATTCTAAAATCCGGTCGTTTCTAAAAACGCAAAAAGCCAGCAGCAAGAAGAAGAGAAAAAAAACGAAAGGACGAGGGATGCACTCAAGGGTAAAAACTTTGTATTTACCATAATCGAGAAACGCGATGGAGAAAACTGCGTCCATGACAAGATCTCGTAAAGTGCGGAGGTGAGGGGAGGGGGAGGGGGGAGAAGGCGAGATTAAGATCTGAGAGTCCCACGGCCACCTACACTGATGACCAAACCGTTGAGCCCGAGACGGGATTCTTCGCTTCAACAAACCGCTCATTCTCGTCCTACTCACTTTTCGGTCGTGTATAACTTGACGGCAATTAACCGGACTAATTTCCGATACGTGTCCCCCCCCCCAATCTTGGATCTTCGCTGTGTGTGTTCCATCCGGAGGATTTTTCATGAAATCGGAGCCCCCCCCCACTCCCGAAACGGTAGGAAATCCGTCCGATTTATTGAAGGATAATTTAAGGGATTTAACATTTTTTCATTTTCAAATGAACGATTTTTAATTTTTCCTGTGTGTTATTGAGTTGAGGAATTATATGAGGTAAATAGAAACGAAATCTTCGAATGAGAAAATCGAAATAGAGTTCGCTTGTGTGAAGTTTATTGGCCCTGGAAAAGGGGCAAAGAAAAAAGAAGTCGTGGAGGGTGCGAATGAATTTTTTATTTGGATATATTGTATATTGTTATTTTGCATTACAGTTTTTTTTTTTCGTTTTCGTTATTATTTTATTTTTATCGTATTTTCTAAGGTGAAACGAAAAAAACGTTAAATAAAATGATAACGTGAAAAATGATAAAGTTAAATAAGAATATAAAATTAATTAATCAAGAAGAACAATAATAGCTTGCAATAAATGTGGATTAGTTATTTTCTTATTATTATTTTATCTGAGAATTTTTTCCATATTATTTTATTCGAAGAATAGTTCATTGCGTAATACTTTATTATAAGCTATTGTCGTAATTGTAGATCATTCATATTTATATTATTACTTAAGTTTACGAATTTTCACGTTATTATTTTATTTCACAAATATATTATATAAAAATAAACAAATTATTTATTCCGCTACACGTATCAGGTATAATATTTCACCGTTCCATTTTAAAACTTCGTTGATCATTTGTCATCGAAATGTTTCGCAGATTGCAATGATTTTTTCCCATAAAATTCATTATTAAACCCAAAAGAGTAAATACGAGCTCCTGGGAGCCCCTTTCCAATCGAAGACTGGAAATAAAGGTCAACCAATTTTTTGTTCAATTATCGTTCTGGTGATTTTCCTCGGGTGTAGGTATTTTCTAAAAACAGATAACCTCTTCGAACATACGAGGGCTACGAAATTTTGAAATTCGAGTCACGGAAAAATCTCGCGAATGATGGCAGCGATATTTCGACGAGATTGCGTCATTAGATCTCGGTGCATCGATAAATAAAATATTCGAGGGATGCGCAGTGGTGCATATATATATATATATATATATATATACATATATGTATGTAAACTTCTATGTAGGCACTCTGGGTGGTTGGCACTCGGCACGCCGGGCTACGTACGTGCTCGGAGTGCCGAAAGAGCGTATGAAAAAAAGCAAAAAAAAAAAATCAAAAAAAAAAGAATATGTAAAATGCAAACAGAAAAAAGGAAAAAAAAAAGAAAGAGGGAGAAACACGGTAAGAACTGACGCGCGCGCGAGCGCCCGGTGCAACCTTCCAGAATATTTGCGCCGAAAGCATAGCGTCGGCATGAGCACCAGATTGACGGGGGACCACCCCGTGTCGGACTCGCGTCGTCGAGAGAAAGAGACCGAGAGAGAAAAGATCTCGTCCCCGTCGTCATCGTTGTCGTTCTCTCGTTCGTCGTCTACTCTTCAGCTACGTCCGTATGTTCTTCACTGCGAAAACCTGCTCATTCGAATCTTTCGTTTTTTTTGGAAGATCCAAAGTGCGAAGCATCGAACGTTATTGGCTCAAGATGTATACAGGGTGTCTTGAAAACTTTCGGCGACCAAATTTTACGTTTGTTTGGGTTTGTTTGGGTTTTCGAAAGGAGAAAAAGGGGAGATGGGAACGAGAATGGTTCTCGGGAATGATGGGCTATTGGGTTGAAAGTAGCGTCTGAAGTAACGTCCGGAATTCCTACTTTTCATCGAAGGACAAAATTTCAGCGAATGATGGGAAATCGCATTCGAAAAAAATTATCCTGCGATTTATCTGAACGATTAAGGGTACCTGACTCGTGTTAGGCCCAATGCCTAATAAAGCTGTTTGAAATATCCAAAACTACACATTTAAATGGATTGAGCTCTTATCGCTGAATGTCTAACTTTGAATGGCTGCATTTGCGATAGCAACTCCCGCACTGTGGCAAACCCAAACAAAGGATGATGGGCAAATAAGTATGGAATCTGGTATCGGCACCAATCGAAATAAATGATACATCGTTAAAAAAGTAATTTTTCTATAAAAATTTAAATTACTTTAATTAAATTTAAAGTGAAAAATTTAAATTACTTTAATTAAAAATTAAAATTACTTTAATTAAAAGTAATTTTCAATTAAAAAAGTAATGTTTCTATAGAATAAGAATAACTGATGTGCTAGTCCTGATTCACTGTCCGATTAGACTAATCCTGCCATGAAAATTATTTAATTTTCATTGTTCTTAGAACTAAGAATTGTTATTAGAGGTAAGAATTTTATATTTTCCGAAGAGTATAGTTCGAAACGGACAACTTGTACTAGTTGGTCGTCATAGTACTTTTTTGTTCACTTGAAAAGGGCTATCCAACGATATATGATTCATCTTAATTGAACACAAGTAACAACCGATACCAAAATGCCCATCATCCTTTGCAGTCGATAGAAAAAAGCGCGTGCGATCGCACTCAGACGTTTCTTAAATTTCGACGTACAAAAACTTTCGAAAACAAAAAATGTTTTCAATTTTACTTAGTTAATCTTTATTCTAATTATATGTAGTGGTTTATCGACACTATACATGTTGTTATCAAAATTTAATTTAAAAATTGAAGATTGTTTATTTCTTGTAATTTTTTTCGTACGAAGTTACAACGGGTATGGCCTTATTAGGAACAGTGGTCTGAATAAGGTCCAGAATATTTTTTACAAAGCTTACAGTTAATAGTGAACATTGTTTTCTGAACCAAAATGATTAATAATACGTTGATTATTGAATAAATGATTAAATGAACATTTTTTTTATTTCAACATTCATGGTTTTTTTTTATTTAAAAAATAATTAAAGGGCCTTACATGGGTCAGGCACCTTAAGTTTTGGCTAAAGATACCTAATCAAAATTTTTGTTCTTTCTTCTTTCACTTTTCAAGAAACTTCGATCTCTTTTCATTGAAGCACTGGAGAGCATCTTTCTTATTTTCGAGCTCATATTTCGATCGGAAAATCTTTTGTTTTTCACTTTTCAAGAAACTTCGATTTCGTTTCATGAAGCATTGAACGCCATTTTTCACGAGCCCATATTTCAGGCCACCCTGTAGACGCTCGCGGATGCGTACGTAGCGATTTTTTTTCTTCTCTCTCCGATGAATCTTGATCCCTTCTTATTTCGGGAGGGAGCAGCGAGCGTGATAAAGACTTGTCGGTGTGATGGCTGAACCGTTCGCAAGGGGGATAATCGTGACAACGATAGAAAGAATAAAACGTAAGCGAGGGAGGGGAGGATGAATAAGAAGAACGGTTTAAAGAAAGAGATCTCAGGGCAAACTTACTCGATTACTTCTGCCCACTCGATTCCCGATTCGAACGGGAAAGAAGAAAAGAAGAAAGGAAGGTTCGGTGTCACGACGATCGACCGAACGCACACGAGCGTATCCGCACGGGAAGAAACCCATGAAACCCTCGCGGTCAGAGAGGGAGACAATGTTTGGCCGTGTAATGTGGAAACTAAGATAGCGGTTGAACGCCGTGTGTGGAGGTGAAACCGAGATGAGCTCTTTGGGTGCGAGGGTCGCGAGGGATCGCGGTAAATACGAGCCAAGCCTCTGTGCCAAGTATCCGTGACAAGAGGACTAGAGAGATTCACGCTTTGCCACGTTTAGGGACCACACGCACCGGATGTTGCTCGAAAAGATTCTATGGAATCGTACCACCATGGAATCCCCATAAACCCCCATGGAAACCCCATAAACCCCCATGGAAACCCCATAAACCCCCATGGATTGCCCATAAACCCCCATGGAATCCCCATAAACCCCCATGGAATCCCCATAAACCCCCATAGAAGCCCCATAAACCCCCATGGAATCCCCATAAATCCCCATGAAAACTCATTCGCGTCCTACAAAAATCTGGACGAAACCCCATGAAAATTCCATGGAAACCCATAGACCTCCCATAAAATCTCCACGGACCCCCATGAAAATCCCATTATAATCCGTGAACGTTCCAACGAATCTCCACGGAGCCCGATGAAATCGAAAACTTGTGGACGTCCCATTAATTTCCACGGACCCCTATGAAAACCATGGCATCCCGATGAAACCCATGGAACCCCCATCGAAATTCATGAAACGCGATCAAAAACCCTGTGGATTCCCCAAAGATCTCCATGGTAGCTCCATGCAATCCCCATTGAACCCCATGGAATCTTCGTAGAGTCTATGCTTTATGGAATCCTCATGTATTTACCATGCAAATCCCGATAGACCGGCCATGGTGTCCCCATAGAATACCATAGAACCCCATGGAATCGCCATAGAATACCATAGAACCCCATGGAATCCCCTTGGAATACCATAGGACCCCATGGAATCCCCATGGAATACCATAGGGCCCCATGGAATCCCCATGGGATACCATAGGACCCCATGGAATCCCCATGGAATCATGGGGTATCACGATTTTGATTATACGAGCCCTATTTTGGAAGAACCCACCGCGCATCTCGTTTCGGGAATCGGAAGCTCACGTGTTTCGGTCTACGGAAGAATATCTCGCGTAGCCACAGCGTTCCAGGTTAGACTCGATACGACAAGGATCCCCGAATAAACGTGAGCTCGGGGAGCCATCCTCGGTAATTCCTTATCGGGATATCCCGATCGGTCTGACAACCCGACTAGCCACACGATGCCAAGAGGGATCAAGACTTCAGCTTGACACCCTGGGAACCCGCCGTGAGAGGGCCTCATCGTTCCCTCATGCGCACATCTTTTGCTCAAACAAACAAAACAAAACGTTTTTCGGCGAGAAAGATCGAAAAAAAAAGGCGTCGACTGAGTAACAAGAAATGAGGAATTCGGGGAGGGCGGAAGAACTGGGAGTGCGAGCGGAGCGTTTATTTCGTTCTCCAGAATTCAAGTTCCCTAAAACCATCGTGTAGTATGTTATATAATGGAGAAATAATAATGCAGATTATAATAAACGATAAAAAAAACAAAAACAAATATTACTAAATAATAAATAGTAAATAAAAGTATTTTTCGAAACAATGAAATAATGAGATATAATAAAATAAAGTATACTGTATTATTATCACTTTTAAATATTCTCATTTTTATTCAAATTTAAAGTAATTTAATTTCACTGAAACTTCAATAAATAAAAAAATTACGTTTGAATATAATTGTTAATCTGAATTTTTCAAAAATGATATCGATAACGATGAGGATCATGATTATTATTACTATTATTATTATTATTTGAATTTATTATTAAGGACGAATAAACAAATGAAAATAAACTAAACTGAATAAATAAATAACTTTAAATCTAAATAAACAAATAAAAATACTAAAAAACAAACCCAAACAAATAAAAAATAAACAAACAACGAACGAAAATAATAAAAAAGCAAATAACCAAACAAATAAACAAATAAATAATAACTAAACTAAACATAACTAAATAAATAAATAAAAGGCAAGAGAAAGGGCGAAAGATGTGATTTTGGCAGGCCGTCAATTGAGAAAGTCCCGAAACTTTCTCGGGCCGCCCAAGATACCGAAAGGAGTCCTCCGCGTGTTTCTTCGTGTTCTTTCCGTGGGGTGCGATCATCTCCGGATTTCTATATATATCAGAGCGGAGGATTACAGGTTTGCGGATAGGATAGAAGAGCGAGAAAGGAAGGATAGAGAGAGATTGGCGGTTGGGGGTGTAAGAGGGTGGGAGATGGCTCTGGTTGTTCTTTGTCCATTATATGGGAAAGGATGCTAGAAGTTCTCTCTCCGTCTCTTTCTCTCCGTGATCCGTTGGCCGATCGTCAATGTGCGGACACGTTTCTCTCGGACGAATGAACGGTCGAACGGAGAGGCCGAAACGGATGAGCGAGCGAGAGGGAAGCGCGTCGCTCCGGTTCCCACACGCCGTTAATTGATCGATTCGAAAATCTTGGTGATCGACCAGTGATCCCGACAAGAATCTCTTTTTTTTTTTCTTTCCGTCACATAACAACCACCGTAAAAAAAAAAACAAAAAAAAAAAAAAAACAAAATATCCGAAAAGGAGAGACGGTCTTTCCTCGATCTCTCCAGTGTTCGAGATCACCACCTTTCGTTGTGGTCCGCGTCTTCTTGTCATCATCATCATCATCATCATCATCATCATCATCATCACCATCATAATCATCGTGCAGTCAGGAGCGCCGATCGGACCGGTATGGTACCACATAATCGCTGGAAGGTGGAAGAAACAAGAGCAAAAGAGTAGGCAGAAAGAGAAGGCCAGTGAGAGGGGGGGGGGGGAAGGGAAATAAGGAAGAAGATGCGCGAGAGAGGACAGCCGAAATATTTCTCAAGATTATGACGTCAGGCTGCCAGTTAGTCCCGGCTTACCGGTGTAATCCTTCTCGTAATGCTTCTCTCTCTCTCTCTTTTTCTTTCTCTCTCTCTTTCCATTCCTGTTCTCTCTTTCGCATTCACGTCTTCCTCTCCCGAGTGAGGTTTGGCGTTCTTACCGACGTATTGTTTTTCCTTTCCTTTTTTTTTTTCTTCTCGCCCATCTTCCGTACCGAAAAAAATCCCGAAGAGAGTGAATAGACGTGGGACGACCGCGAGATGGCCCTCGTCGAAGGTGGACGAGACGAAAAGGTGATACCGGCTGATCCCATTGACAATGGCGTGACACACTCCCGATGAACGGTCACGTCCGTTTTCTCTCTCTCTCTCTCTCTCTGTCTTTCTCTTTCTCTCCCTCTGCGTCTGCGCAGCCTTTTACTCGCCACTCCACTTGCCTCAGTCTATAAACGACTCAATCTTCACGTTCACGGATCATATTCAGGGTATTATAGGGTCATTAACGCGATGGGTCACGGTGGAGGCCCCAGCGACGTTTCTGTAAACCGACCGGATATAAACAGCCCGGATGTCTTGAAACTCTAGCTTTGCACACGTGACGGATCGATCGTAATCAATTATCCGTGCAACCCGATCATCCATTGTATAGCTTTATCGAACCTGTTAACGGTTCATCGTTTCACACTTTTTAACCGTTCGTCCCGACTCATGGGTCGTTTTCGACCCAAAATTTCAAAGTGCTGTAATTTTTCGTGAGGTACATTCAGATTTTCGATAATAAGGGGCTTCAAGTTGAAGGTTGAAAGAAGCTTCATGAATTTTTTCCGATTTTTTAAAGCGTTTTTACTGATCCGAATAACGCAAAGACGAAAACGACCCACGAGTCGGGATGGAAGGTGCCGAATATATGAGTCGGGATGAATGGTTAAAAGTTCTATCAGTGGTGGTTCCTTTTTTTTAACATTCGATGTAGCCTTGATTCCGTTTGCACTGTTTTCTTATTTTTGACGGAAATGGCGGCCCATGATGATCGCCCAGTTCGTCAAAGTACTTCAATTCCCATAACGCCTTTCTCATTTAAGATTTTCGAGAGAAATGACGATCGGGGTAGGTTGAGACTAGGGCCCTTCGTTTTTGGGTCTTACCGGATGAACCGTCAAAAAGCTTGGGCAAACGGCTGATTCGTGGATTTACGAGTCTAGATCATGTCGTACATGCTTAACCTTACGCACAGCTCGGTTAATCATAAATTTATACTGAGAAATGTTAATTGTTCGGTTTGAAAAATATTTGACGTCAAATTCGACGATATTGTTACGCTACGATATTGTTAACGGTGAATTAGTCAGCGACCGAATATTCCATCAATATTTCTGCTTTTCGAGGTTTAATTTAGTATTTCAATTTCTCAATGAAAAATAATAAATGTTGATAAATAAATTTAAAAAAAAATGCTCATTAATATTTCTCTTGTTCGGGGTTCAAATTACTATTTCAATTAATCATTAAACAATAATAAATACTAACAAAAAAATATAAATAAAATAGGTTGATCAATATTTCTCCTTTTCGAGTTGTGAATTAGTATTTACTTCTCATTAAGCAATAATAAAAAACTAATAAACAAATTCACAAAAAATGGCTAATCAATATTTCCCCTTTTCGGGATTCACTCGATACAGGTATACCGTTTGAAAAAAATGAGATAAGTACAATTTTTCGAAATATTGGTACCGGTCTTTCGCAAGCCACGACATCGACGACTCTTTCGAACATCCCCTTTCGAATGCGTGTCACACGACTAAAAATCGAATCTTCAAAAACTTCACGCTAAACGAATCTCCCCCCCCCCCCTCTCCTTACACTATCCATTTCCATACCCGTACGTAAGACCGTGTCCAAGTTACGCCGATATCCAAAGAGGACGTGAGAAAGTCACACACAAATAGACGAACACACGTGTGAATTAAATTCCATACCTGTGTTCGAGGGTGCCAAAAAGAGAACGGCTAATTATTCGAGAATGGTCCTGTCGGATTGAAATTCGGCACACGAGTTGAGCAATGGCTCGTTAGTTACGGTGTTGAAATTGATGCGGGTATTCAGATATTATCGGGGATAGAAGAAAGGAGACAATCGTCGTCCAACCGTGTCGCGGTGTCCCGAAATAATCTTCCTGGGCTCATCTTCCACCTCCCCCCCCCTCCATCTACACCTCACCCCCGTTAGGGGTATCGGGCTTATATCTCATATCCTATATCCATTTATTTATCCCTCATTTTTCCCCGCGAGCTCCTCGTTTAATCTTCGATTCCCAGTGTTTTTCTTCGTTCCAAAAAGGGGGCCGGGAGGGGGGGCGGGGTGTGCGGAAGAAAAAAAGGGAAAAGATGGAGGAATCGAAGATGAGAGGAATGAGAGAAGAAAAAAAAGAAAAGGCACGAAGCGGGGAGTGTGCCCGGCGCCTTTGCGCGAAAGGTCTCGCCGCACCCTTCTTCATCGTCTCTTACTCTTTCCCTTCTGCTTCTCTCTTTTATATACGTTTCATACTCAGGGGGGGCTCGTGTGCGCGTCTCTTCACCGAGAGAATTCTCCACGGCGAGGATTCTCTTCTGGGTCGGTGCACACACCAGAGCTGATTATTAATAACTGCCCCGAGGGCCTTATACGTGGGCACGACGGAGCTCTTCCAGCCCCGCTGAAAAAAAATAAAGAAAGCAATGAAACAAAAAAAAAAAAAAAAAAAAAAAAAAGGGGGAAAAAAAAAAAAGACAAAAAACAAACCAAAACACACAAAAAAAAAAAAAAAAAAAAAAAAAAAAAAAAAAAAAAAAAAAAAAAAAAAAAAAGAGTGGGAAAAAATGAAAGAAGAAGAAAGAGGAGGAGGAGGAGGAGGAAGGATAAGAAGAAGAGGCAACACATCGTGTTTTCTCAGGTTCGAAGGAGCATCATCACCACACTGTGCACACCTAAGTCGCGTGTGTAGTACAAGAGTCTCGTGTGATTGCCACGATCATTGCCCGATGACCTTTTCCATACGCCTGGTCGCTTCTGCTCCACAGCTTGTAACCAGCATCGATGCTGATGGCGAGTGCGAAGAATCACGCTTGCAACTTCGAGAGGGAAGGAGAGAGAGAGAGGGGGGGATCGGTGAGGGGAGGGAAAGAGCGAGAGAGAGAGTTTTGACATTCCGAACACTTCGAGCGAGAGTCCTGCAGTTTTATACCGGATATTCGAGATCTTGAGGTAAGATCATTCTCTTTTTTCTTTCCATGTTCTCACTCGACGAAATCCTTGCTCCTCCTGTATTAGAATTACAACGTGCCTCGAGAAACTTGCCACGTTCATGACGATATCAGCCCCGGCTTTTTTTTTTTGTTTATCCCTTTTCTGAGGTGGAATTTTTTTTTTTGTTTCTATGGGAGATGGAACTTTCGAGTTCCACACCACGGGAGGATTCGTATTGTCGATTCTTCGGATTTTTGTTACTCTGAATAATTTCGCTTAGATTCGTCCCTATTTTTCATTAATTTTCAGGAATTTATTCGAAATCTTGACGTTACAAGTGTTTTTTAGTTTTTTGTGCTTTTTTTTTTCCCTGAAATTGTTTTTGAATGATAGAAGATGGAATTTTTGAGATGAAGCTTCAAATCGCAGTAGAATCGGTACGGTTAATTCTTGGATGGATTCTGCAACAGTTTGCAGCCAGAATTTATTCGAGATTTTGAAGTTATCAGGATTTTCGTTTTGTTTTTTGTGGTTTTTTTCTTTGGTGGATTTTTTTTTGATTCGATGAAAAATGGAATTTTTGAAACGAAGCTTCAAATCGAAGGAGAATTGATGGATGTTCAGGGATTTTGAGAAACGTTACGTTGAGAATTTTTGTTGTGTTTTGATGCAATTTATCCCCATCGACTTTTCACGTTCGTTATCGAGAACGATGGAAATTTTCCTGTCGCGTTTCTCATCTTACGATCCTGGAATTTCGAACATTTGCTGCTGATGGAGGATGAGTGGGAAGCTTGACTTCGGGTCGTCAATTTTTTGAGCATCGAGAGTATCATCGAGGCGCATTGACATTTGGAAACGTTACCGTTCATTCCCCACGTTTTCAATAATTTATCCGCGCTTGATAAACGCCTTCGCATCGTTACGAGAATGTTGATCGCATCGGATAACCGTGAAGAGGACGATAAACGTTTCGCAATTTACCGTCGCACATTGTAAAATATTTTCAATCAATGCGAGCTGCAAATGCAATATTATTATTGCGAGATCGAGGTGTCAAATGTACGTCACGTTTATTAGCGTCGTTTTATCGTTTTGATAATCTGTTATCGCCACTTCACTATTTTTTTTACGAAATTGCGAGACGGCGAACGCTGCATTGCTGTTTTTCAATTTTGTTCTGTTTAAACGTTAAGTTACAAGGGTTTCGAGTTTTTATTCGATGTTGGAAAATCCTGAAAAAGTTCGAGGATTTTGAGATCACGTGACATCGATCGATGAACAGGATTATTCATATAAGAGAACTGGTAAATTCTACAGGCGTCTGGATAAAATATAAAATCAGAGTTAGAAATAGTTTTTAATAGTATATTACTGGATGGATATAAAGAAATCACAAAAATTGTTAAAAATTCGAGGAAAGATGGTATTTCATCCACGAATTATTTCAGAATTTTTCACTCAATCAATTGGTGGTTATAAATATACGAAGTCAACACGGTCGCTCATGGGAAAATAGCTTCTGCAGACGTTAATGCTCGCACAACGAATGGAACTAAGTCCCCGCAAATTTTGAAAATATTACGTCACCAAAATTTAGAACAAATCGATCGATTGGTCTAAGTTTCAAATAAATCGGTTGCGTTGTCACGTTTGCCAGTCAATTTGTAAAATAGTGAAAGATTTATTTTAACGATGAATTAATCAACAATTATTCAAAAATTCAATATATATCTATATATTGATTTTCCTGTCAATTATTGATAATAATATGACCTCAACGTATAGATTATATTCCATTAACCTCATAATCATACTAAATATATTCTTTTAATTAGCGAACAAAATCCAAAGACAGGTAGATTAATGTTTCATAAGCGACAAATATCATTGTGTTCATTTATCAACTGGACATCAACGAAATTTATCAAAATCAACCTGTTTACCCATGACTCCAGTTTGGAATTTCCGAAAAATCACTTTTACCATTCTCCCTGATAATTTTTAATGGCCACCGTCGAAAATGCGTCACCGACGAAAGATCCTTATCTCAAACGAGCAAACACAAAATATCACGAGAATTCACGTCCCGGATATCGTATTATTCATCGTCGCGTCCCAACTTCCGGCGCCCTGAAACATTGAACCTGAAAAATGGGAATTTATAATTTTCGTCACGATATCGAGGAGTATCGATGGACGAGAGAGTCGATCGGGGGTAGGGTTGGGGATAAAGCTGTTCGAGCAAGGAGATCGTAGAAGAGAGGAAAAAGAAGACGAAGAAGAAAGGAAGGAAGGAAGGAAGGAAGGAAGGAAGAAAAAAAAAAAGATTTTCGCGTGGGTGTCGCTCGGTGGGCGTCGCGTCTGCCTTGTCGAGAGCACCGCTGACCTCTGACCTCTCCCCCCATCGCTTCGCTGGTTGTATTCCACTCTGGTGAATCTGCTCGAGCTCTCGCGAGATCTCTCTCGCGGAGAGAGTCCTCTCGGTTCTTTCGAGGCGCATGCAGATGATCCTCTCGGCGTGTACGATTCTTCCTCTCTCTTTCTCTCTCTCGGTCTCTTTCTTCCTCAGCAAACGAGCGCAGTACGTACGTACACGTATGGTTACGTGGCGCACGAACGTGATTCTAAGGAACGAACAGGAAGAATATATACATCCGAGAGGGCGCGTGCAATTATCGTACGCGCGCGTGGGTGACCCCTCTCTTCTTTACCATCGTCACAACGGCCCAAAGAGGGTACGTATCAGTGAAACGAATGAAAAAAAATGTGGACAAAAATGAACCAAAAAAAAGATGATAACCATTAATCCTGTTTTACTATTCGTTCTTAGGATATAGGACTTGTTAAAATTGCGTGAGTTGGTCAACAGTATGTTGGGGGTTGATTCCCACTTTGCTTATCAGATGTTTCGAAAGATGTTTTTTTTTCTTTCAATTTCGTTGTGTTTTTACGTTTTTAGTTTGTACGGATCGAAAAATTGGGAAATTGTGTGGTTGTAGGTAGTATAAAACCCAAAGAGGGTATCAGTGAAACGAATGAAAAAAAATGTGGACAAAAATGAACCAAAAAAAAGATGATAACCATTAATCCTGTTTTACTAATCGTTCTTAGGATGTAGGACTTGTTTAAATCGCGTGAGTTGGTCAACAGTATGTTGGGGGTTGATTCCCACTTTGCTTATCAGATGTGTCGAAAGATGTTTTTTTTTTTCAATTTCGTTGTGTTTTTACGGTTCAGGTTCAACGTATTGAAAAATGGGGAAATTGTGTGGTTGTAGGTAGGATGCGTATACGTATTTTCGAAATTTCTGGTTGGCAATAACGTCTAATGAATCTAGAATCATCCTTGAAAGAAGATTTCATCTTTTTCTTT
This sequence comes from Ophioninae sp. B BG-2022a, assembly GCA_030522765.1. Lineage (NCBI taxonomy): Eukaryota > Metazoa > Arthropoda > Insecta > Hymenoptera > Ichneumonidae > Ophioninae sp. B BG-2022a. Next base: position 11,463 of record JAPYZJ010003616.1, on the reverse strand, counting down.
TTCTGCACTACCCTTGGTCGTAATAACGTTTTCGTTCATCTATGACAGCTGGATTTCTTCAATCAGCAACCTCGTCCATCACCCGAGCGTTTGACATTTCTAGGTTGGGAATTCTAATCTACGATTTTGATTTTTAGAATCTTAAGGGGTAGGTGTTACGCAGGGACGAAAAAAGGGCATCAATTGAGAATCAATAAAAATAAATTTTGAACTTTCAAAGACTTGTATATGTGATATCGGCACAAACGAATAACCTTTTATTTCCGCTATCGTCAACTGATATTTTTCGGGATTTGTATTCCAAAAGCCTAAGCGCGATTAAATTCGTATTAATTAATTTGAATGTCAATAATGATCGTCATTAAAATCAATCATACGTTTTAATACGATTAAAATGATATTAACTCGTACGATTTTAATGATATTGAATCATGAGATTTTCAATGATTCAAACGATATTAAATCGTACGATTTAACATCAACAATCATGAATTATACCGACGATTACATCAAGCGACAACTTGATCATAAAAAAATGACAATTTCACAAAGGTTTTCGACGAATCAATGGCACATCCCCGAAAGGTCTAAATCTCGAGTATTTAGAGGAGCAATTGGTTCGAATTTACCGCTGGTTTCGAATTTGCACCAACCTCTTCCTGTCCCGAAGCCAAGACAATAAGATGTGAGAGAAAACGAATTCAGCAAGTGAAGATTATTATAATAATTTGAAAAAGGCGAGCCGTGACCCTCAGCGGGCTCTGAGACTGCACGTAATGACTGGTTGCGCCCTCAAGTCCCTTTCCTTCCCTCTCTTTCATTCCATCCGTCGCTTCGCTTCTCCAGCACATTCGATATGATTTTTCGGGACCGAAAAATTTTCTCCCGAGTCGTGACACGCTGCGACAAAACGTTCTCTCTTCCTCCCGGTTCACTCTTCCAGCCGTGGGTATCGGAACCTCCTACTCTTGAATTTCGTTTTTATTTTTATTTTTTTCTCGTTTTCTTTTTTTTCGTATCCGTACACTGGGAGCACCAGGCACATAATTAATATCTGGGGATCGCTCGCGCCACTCCCACTCTCTCGGTTATTTGCCTCTGACGCCCTCCTACGATAATCGCCCTCCCTTCGTTCTTTCGACAATTCTTTAACCCCCTTCGTTTGATCAAAGAACGAGAGAGCGCGATGCTTAATCGGGCCCAAATGGCTTGATTCCAACCAGAGATACCGCACGACTGTAATTCCACCTGAAATTCCTCGCAAAAATGTTCCAATTTTTGAAAATTTCGATGAAACTGTAAAACCGTTTATACGAGTAGATATTTTCACAGTTTCATGAGAAAGTGGCAAATAGCATTCGAGTTTTAACGGAGGGTAGATTTATAGCGTTTCTTATCGAATGCCTTCGGGATTTTTATTAATATTTACTCATTTTTCAGGTATACGTTTATTCATGAAATTCACTTGAAAGATACTTCATTGATGCTCGAATGATAGTTGATCGATACTTGAATCATACTCGATTAATACTTGGATAATGTTTAAACGATACTTGGATAATAATTGATTCATTTATAATTGATATTCGATCATACTTCAGGGGTAAAGTGGACGCGAACGGTTCATTGATATTTAAATGATTACTAATATTCTGATCATGCTTGAGTGGTACTTTGATGATTCTTGAATTACATATGAATGATACTTAGATATACTTGAGGGGCAAAGTTTACTTGAATGACGCCTGAATCATACTTGAATGATATTTTAAGGACACTTGAATGATACTCCCATGATATGTGAATCATTGAATTGAACAATCGAATATCGAGTCATTGAATAATTTCGTACAATATTTTCCTTTCTGTCAAGCGTAAGTTATTTACCAAATTTACTTGAAATGTACTTGAATGATACCTATTTGACTGATACTTGCATAATATTTCAAAGATACTTTAATCATACTTGAATAATACATGGATTATGTTCGAATGATACTTCAATCGTATTTCAATGATACTTAAAAACAAATTATCGTACATTACTAAAAAAAAAACATGGAGAAAAATATGCGTAGTAACTGTTCACCCCCAAAAACCTTTTAGGGATGAAAAATCGTAGTCAGGACTTTGAAGTACCCCCAGACGATAATTCGAGTCTACTTCACGCTCCATCGAATTTTCATCAATCACTTCCGAGCCAAACTCGTACCCAACGCGATTCCCAATCGTTTTTCATTCAATGAAGAAAAAAATAATGTTCGAGGTGTAAGGCAAGACAGCCGTGAAAAAGTCGAGAACCACCGCGGAATTCGGTAGAGAATCGACCGGCTGAGTTTGGGTGGTCATTTTTTTTAAGTCCCAAACGCATGCTGTTGTCAAGACGCGTCAGTGGGAGCACGTCAGAGCTATTCGTGCGTTTTGAGTCAATTAACCGAAGCTCTGGGATACGGAGGCTACGAGGAGGTCGAAAGAGGTTCGTAAAAGAGGCTCGTCTTTATTTACGAGTGGTTAATCCCAGCGGGTGTCGAAGAAGTAAAACGACGAATTTCATTTTCGTTTTTCTAATCGCGATCGATATATATCTCGACACTTCCGGAAGCTGTCCTTTTCTTCCGTCGCTCTCGTCCACGTTCCAGGCTCTTACTTACGAGGTCCTTCGAAATCCCTCTCGACAAAGACTGAGGTACAAAAAAAATGGAAAAATAAGAGAGAAAGGTCGAAGATTCGTATCTTGGAACTTTTCAAGTCGACCAAGCTGTGACCTTCTGATTACGATCGGATTTTCTATCCTCCGTGTGTCCCAACAACGTTCATCCGTGAAAGCCACTAATTGTTCGTCAAAAAAAAAAAGAAAGAAAAAACTTCGGGTCAAACAAACGAAAGCAACGATTTTATGCCTTCCCGAGTGTAACCTCGGTCAGGGCGCGAAAATCGAAAATTGTTTCACGCGAAGGACAGCCTTTTAAGGTTGGAGGATTCGAGTGGAAACGAAAAAAGGAAACAAAAATGGATTGGGCTTGGAAGATGGTAGGTCGTGACAAAATCGAACGAGCATCGTTGGAGGTCCAATGATATTCTATTTCCGGCCATGATTTGCCCTTCAACCACCCTTATCGTTGGAGCTGCATTCCAATCATCATTTTTACGATCGCGGCTCCGATTCCTGATCGTCGCTGTCATCTGTGACGGCCAAAGCTGATGCGGATTTCTACGTGACTTTCGACAAATTTATGGAGCGTTTTGACTGGGCGATGACATCTTTTTGTGGATTTTATTGGTGGTAGAAACTCGATGAGCATCGCTGGTGATGGACGTCACACCTTGAAGTATTACTGTCTGTCGGACAAAAAGATCGTCCAAAATGGGGGAATCGTGGATTTACTAGTTTGGATGATGTCTAAACGTCTGCAGAAGCTTTTTTTCCATGAGCAATTGTGTTGAATTCGTATATTTATAACTACTGACTAATTCAGTGTAAAACTCTGAAATAATTCGTGGATCATTATTCTATCAAGAACAATCATTCTTTAAATTTTCAGGAATTTTGAAAATGTTTTAAAACCTGTCCAGTAATACCATAAGAAAGCGATCAAAATCAGTGCGAAAGATTATGAAGTTTGCGTCGTTGGAATCCAACGAAATTTTTTTTTCAATCGTTAATATTTCTTTTCACCAATTTTGCTTGAAAAAAATTGAATAAATCTTTTCGTCCATTTTTTAAGTTTTATTTGCATTAATTTATCAGCGACTTTCGATCGTAATTTGCGACAAAAAGAGTAATAAAAATGAAGAAACAAATAAAAAGAATCATCGTGTTCCAACGATGCAAATTTCAGTATCGCAGTTTGGAGACTTCGAAAACATTTTTCTCGCGGATTCGATTTTCGATGTTGATTATTGCCGAAAGTTAAAAAATTCGCGAGTCTCGGCTCGCCAGCCTGGAAAACACGTTCCCCATCCTACTGTACCCTCGTTGTATCGCGATGCTCCAACAGATCGTTAATTTTCTTCTTCGTTCTTTTTTCATTCCTTTTTTCGTACATTCATCTTTATCACGGATGCAGGGGTGGCCCGCGAAATAACGAAAGCAATCCAGTGGACGCGGGCACATTTAACACGAAAAAAAACTCCCGCGTATCTCAAAAAGGGTGTGAGAAAGTGTCACCGACATTTTTATGACTTTCGAGAAAGCCACACAAAGTGTGTGCGAGCGAGAGGACGCGAGAGAAAAGGGAAGCGGTGAGGGCGGGTTGGGAGCAAGAAAAAGAAGGAGGGGAAGACAGAGGAAACATTAGGATAAACTGAAATAAAGTAAAGTAAAAAGAGTCAAATAAATTTAAGTAAAAAATTGCTATTTAATTTAGTAAACTCAAATAAAAATGTATTCGGTAATCCTAAAATAAATGTTAGTTTATAATCGGTTTATTAAATTAATTTTAGTAATAATAATAATAATCATAATAATAATAAAAATAATATGTTATATGAAAAGAAATAAAGTAATTTACAACAAATAAATTCAAAATTCATTAAATTAATTAAAAATACATATTTTTTATTTCACGTTTATTAATTAAGCTTCAATTCAGGTTAAAACCTAAAATAAATTTACATTTATTTCAGGATAACTGTAAAATTACTCTGTACCCCAAAATAATCTGAAAGTAAACTAGAAATAAAAAAAAAAAATAAGTCCGAAGTAAATGAAAATTAATTCTCAAATATTCTAAAACGAAATTAAAAATAACCAAAATCGAAGTTTATCTAATATTCATATAATACGTATAACAAACATATGTATACAATACTATCCAAAACTAAGTGAAATTGCGGTTAAAACGAATCGCAACGAGCCTTCGAATTGAATAAGAAAAAAAGAAGATTAAACAAATATAGATAAAATGAAAAGGCGAGAGAAAGAGCTCGTCGTGTCGAGCTCCCAGTCCGGTCACTACCTGACGCTAGAGAGCGAGAAAAAAGAGGTGCTCACGAAAAGCCAAGGAAGAAGGAAATTCATGAAAGAATGAATCGAACGAAAGGAGCTTATCGCGGATGCGAGTGGATGGCGAGAGAATGAAAAAGCGACGGAACGTCGTCAGCTAGTGGTGAGAAAGAGAGAAAGAGAGAGAGAGAGAGAGAGAGAGAGAGAGAGAGAGAAAGGAAAAGAGTCGAAAAAAGTAGGATGATTCGGTGAGCTGCCGTAGCTGCAAAGTGTCCCGGCATCTTCGTTCTTCTCGTTGGCCCGGTGTCGCTGAAAACGGTCACCCAGAGATGTGTCCAAGAGAGATCTCCGAACGGAGATAGCCAGAGGGGACCCAAAGCTCGCGTCGTCTCATCGAAGGGGCCCGCAGAGGTTTTCTCCCTCCTGGACAAACGTCGCGCGCGCGATCTCCCCCCCCCCCCTCCCCCCGCCCTCCCCTTCTTCGCCATGGGCCCGATCCTTTCCCCGATGGTTCAGGGAGTAATTTGTCGTGCGACCACCTCGGGGAATGTTTAAATGAATTGCTCGAACGTGCAGCGAAGGAAACACACACAAATACACGTCTATCGGATATTCCAAACTTTGTCGCCCCCTAAACCTCCCCGCTCCCCTCTTCTTTTTTGGGGGAGAAAGATCCTCAACCGCCGGAGGAGCGAAGAGGAACTTTATCGGCGCGACATCTTGTACGGGAATGCGGGCCCACGAGGCTAAAGAGAGAAAGAGAGAGAGAGAGAGAGTGATTTTTTTCGTGGGCATTCGTGGACAGCCAGAGATGGACCAAACGCGATGTTTTTTTTTTTCCTTTTTCTTTTCGTTTCTCTTCCAAAGTATTTTTTTTTTGTTTTTTTTTTTTCGTTTGGTCCAAGACGATGTCGCGCACGGCAGCGTGCCGGCGTTTCTTCCTCTCGTCGCTTTCCCTCCTGATATCTCTTCACCGACTCGCGCTTCGTGACCCTTTCGGGAAACGTAAAAAAAACGGCCAACTCCTTTACCTCCCAGTTGGTTTATTGCTCAATCCGCCCTCGCGGCTAATGGATTTGTCTTTCGACGTTCCTCCACCTTCGAACTCGCTTCTTATTATTCCTCGCTTCAAGCCTGACCTTTCTCCTCTTGGTGTCTCTATTTTATATTCGGCTTTGTCTCGGAACACTCGTACCTACATCCGGTAAGATCATCCGGATCCTGGTTTGCGAGAGATCGGGACAGGTGCATTCTGTATTATTGGCGAGATTGATTTACTCACGTTTCCTCACGTTTTCTCACTCGGATAATCTCGTTCATTGGGATTCGGCAGAGATGCTTTTGGAATTCCATTGTGGAATCCAAGTAAGTTTTCTTGTTGAGTTTCGAACAATTTTTTCATCGGAGCTTTTTTTTTTATTTTTACTGGTAATCGAAAAAAATGTTTTTTTAAAATCATTTCCGGTTGAACAAGGAAGGAACGATCGTCGTGGTCGAATTCAAGTGATTCTCTTAAGGCAGGAAGACTATTTGCAAGCACGAAAATGATGAGTTTCGTATCATTTTTTTTTCTCATAGAAGGAATACACCTAGAAATTTGGATCTTTGAATATGTTTTGTTACATATTTTCATTTTTTGAAAAAAACATATACACTTTTTCTTCATGCATCTTCACCCATCGTCTACATGAATTCTTAGAAGAAGATTTCAAAAAAAAAAATCCGTACTGCTGAAGTACTGTCTCACGCTGTAATTATCGAAAAAAAAATCAAAACGATTTTCGAAATCCGTTTTCTCGGCGTCGATCAAGTTTACGGCGAAAAATCGAGCATCAGTCTTTGTAGAATTCATAGCGACAGAAATAGATGCTTGAAATTTACGATAAAAATGTTTCGTTCTTGAGAAATTGCGATTTAAAAATTTCGACTATCTCTCTCGCACTCGTGTGTCACGTGGTACTTCGACATGTCCTTAAATTTGTAAATGATCCTCCCGTCTTAATTTGAGTGTCGACTTTTCGTGTAGGAGTCTCGTCGTCGTTGTCGGTATCCGTTCTAAGGCAGATATAGAAGTGGCGACTGGCTATTCCGTTTGCTCAGAGGGAAAGAAAAAGCCGCGGTACAAAGGACTCGTATAAATAATAATGGGAAGAGCACTGGGAGGGAGAGAGGTCGAGAGGATGTTGAATATTAAAAATCATTGCTGAGAGGACGAGGGATACGAAGGGGTGTGTCATGGCGGATAGCGCCGCGTGCCAGAGACCGTCTCTTCACAGGGGGCCATCCCGGCGTCATCATCGTCGTCCCTCAACGAGGAATAGAGAAGAAGAACGTGCGCCCGTGAGGGGGAGGGAGGTCGAGCCCTCCCGTTGGGAGACGGCGACCAAGAAACGACATCCATGTCATATTATTACCATATCTGGATACACGCGAATGTCCAGTCGAGATTACAGATGGCGGACCTTGTAATCGCAGGTGTCATGGCTGCTCAAACGTTTGAAGATTAGCCAGGGAAGTTTTGCGAAAATTTCGTTATCGGCGTTTCGAAAAGTTCTTGAATTACAAAACTTATCGAATCCAACCTTTGTCGCACTTTTCACACGAAACGTTTTTTCAAATCGAGTCGAAAAATCCTTTTGGGAATTCAATGATCAGGAATAGTTATCGACCAACGGAAGTTGAGTTTAGTCAATGAGAACTGTTATAGAGGGAATTCTTTTTTCAATGATTTTTCATAAATTAATATGAAATCTTTCCAATCGTTGGAAAGTATCTGGCTCTCAATTCTGAAAAATACTTACGAATGTTACTGAATACGTTACTGAAAAATGATGTTTACGAATTATTGATTAAAAATTATATATCTTCTTCGACTTCGCACGAACCACGAAATTCTCGATGGTTTCCAACATTTTAAGGAATGGTCTGCTTCAAAAACCGAAATGATAAATTATCATGCTTTATTTACAACCAGGAGGTTGACTAGAAATTTCAATCCAATTTCCGAAACATCCAATCATCCATACGAATATCGCATTCCGATTTTTCGAACATATCATTTGGGTTAATTTTCCAAAACGCTAAAACACAAGGTTTTTTACATTTAACCAAAACACTAAATCCCAATAGCCATGGAAGTCACTTTTGAAATAACAGCTTTTCATACAGGGTGTAGCGTAAATAGTGGTCCACCGTTAAGGATTCACTTTACCAAATCGTCAACTATAACATATTATAATTTTAACCACGTTTATCAAAAAATTTGTTTTTATTTTTTGGACGAATTTATAATTTTTTGTTACAAATTTTTACAAATAATTTTTTTATCTTGATTTCTTTTATATGCTGCTGAATAATAGAGCAATCGTGAGAATGAGTGTGACGTAAATAAAATACAATCCATACAAAACAATCGTTTTTCACGAAATGTTTTTTTTTTTTGAAACCCTTGGATAAAAACGGTTTGAATAATAATATATTATAGTTAATTATCTCGTATATCGAATCCTCAACGGTGGACCACTATTTACGCCACACCCTGTATATCTTCCATTTTAGCCCCTCAAATGAAACTTCCAATTGGAAAACAAGGGATGATTAATTGAAGGGTAAATTAAAATCTCTTTCGTGGCCCCCACACCTATACCTCGTTGTAGCTGAATTCCCCAATGAAAAATCAACCATTCAGCTACTATAAATTACACTCCAAATCACACAAGTCAAATTAAGGGGAATCGGACAAATTTCAGCCCACTAAATGTTTGTCGAAGAAACTTGGTACACCGGAGTTAACGATGCCTAGTTTAGGCATGGATAATTATGTTCATGTCGACGTATAGTCATCGGCCAAATTTTAAGAATGCCGAAAAATTTGACGCCGAGGGGGGGGGGGGGGGGGGGGGGGGGGGGGGGGGGGGTAAGAGAAAGATAGACAGATGTACAAAAATGGACGGAAAAAAAAACTGCTAACGATATTTCTCTCGTGTTTGTGCGTTTGTGTATATAGCACGGTAAATCCCCACGGCGCTTACGGGCGTAGGAAGTATTCTCAGGTGAATTTATTCAACGGGTTTTACGAAGTGATGACGCGGTGAAACATCTATAATCGCGTGGCTCGTGGCCGGTGCTTTTATCTCTATCTCTCTCTAATCGCGTGGCTCGTGGCCGGTGCTTTTATCTCTATCTCTCTCTCTCACTCTTCATTCTGACTCTGATCTATCTCCCTCGTTCTTCCTCCTCCCCCCCACCCCTCCCCTTCTCCGTTCCTCATCGTTTCTTCCCTGTCCCTCCGTTTCTCTCTTTCACGAGGGATCATTGTAATATAAATAGGAATTTATCGGCGTCGCGCGGGCGTTAGGTTAAAAGGTTTACGTTTATTAATTTTGCGCTAATCCCGTTGCCAGTGTCCTGTGGATTCGGAAACGTCTAAAAGGAAAAGGTACCCAAGACAACGAAAAGAAAAAAAAAAAAGAAAAAAAATAATACGGTAGAGAATCCTGAGGCAATATTGGCCTCCCGGTTAGCAATGGCGCCTAATGAAACGACGAGAATCGTGTCCCCTTGAAACGTCTTCTTCCTCTTCTTCTTCTTTTTCTTCACCGCCCTTCGTCATAATGACGTTTCCATTCGACGATTACGTCCCTCGGATAAATTCCTTCAATTAGCAAACTCGTACGTCACCGAAGAGTTTATCATTCCTTAGTTAGGAATTCTAACCTAATATCCGAATGATGTTTACAGCCAGGTGGGGCAAGGTTGCGCGGGGGGTAAATGTGGGTTGATTCAATATTTTCTCAACGGTTTTGAAACAGATGCCACTTTCTTGCCTCAGTTCTCCTTTCGAAGACGCCAGTTACCCTCGTGGCCTCCCCGGATCATCGTTTTGTCTGCGCCGGTGAGATAAGTTTTTTTTTTTTCCTTAAAATGTTAGGTTAACTCGTTATGTTCAATGTAGGGATTTATATAAATAAATTTTGCAGCACGCGCTTGAGTACATTCCTAAGAAATGACGGGTTAATTTTTCCCTTCGAAAATCGTCAATTTTGTTTTCCTAAAAAATCGTCAATTTTTTTACCTTAAAAATTATCGATTTTTTTACCTTAAAAATTATCGATTTTTTCACCTAAAAAATCGTCCATTTCTTTCTACCTCAACAATCGTTAATTTCTATCCTTAAAAAATGAGGATATTCCCGTAATTCTTTTGATGCAAAAAAGTTGAATTGTAATTCTTTTTACCTAAAAAATCAGAGTATTCCCCAAAACTGATGTTTGATCTTTCGATGACTTCTGTACGTCATATAAGCACTAATAAATAATATTTTCGATTCGTTTTATTATCCCCGATTTTATTTTTGTTCACATGTTATTTTCTTTATTAGTTATTATTGTATTCCTTTTTTCATTTTTGTTTAGCATAAGTGAATTTTCCGAAGATATTTATTAACGTTAACATCGATGATTACATACATCGATGCACGATTCGATTACACTCAGGTATCTGATTTCTCCTTTCGCCATTAGCCCGAACAAAAGAGAAGACCGTTTATTTTCTTAAATCGTTGAGTAATAAATGTTTCGTTTAAACGACTCGATTTTGTTGAATTCCGGTGTGAATTTACGATTTAACGAGGATTGAGAGAGAAGATTCGAAGGCCCGCCCCACATGACTCTATAATCTCTCGCACGAGACGGAAAAGCTTAAAATTTGTCGTCACACGTGGCGGGAATGTTTCGTCGTCACTTTTGCTGAGATACAAGCGATAAGAGAAAAAGAGAGTCGGAGCTCTCGTACTCGTCCAATTAATCTTGGCGTTCTTCGGCGTCGATGATCCTCGGGCAACAAGAACCAGCAGGGCCTGTAAATAATCGAATGACTGCTCCGTCCCAGGGAGACATTATCGTTCGGGGATTATTGCCGAGTCCGGGAGTAGTCGATGCATTTTCAAAAGGTTCTCGAGGCGTGCGTTCACACGCGAGCCAGAGATAACGTAATCTCGTGGCTGTTGAAGGCATTGGAGGATCCTGCGAAGCGGAGGCAAGTGAAACTCGAATCGCCGGTGAGAGCTATAACGAGAGTGAGTCAGAGTGACCACCGTGCCGGAATTCGACACTTTTCTCTCTTTCTCTCTCTTTTTCTCTCCTTCACTCTCTCTCTCTCTCTCTTTTTGTGTCCGACGAAATTTTGTATTCCTCCCTCATTTCCCATCAACCTCTATTGGTCTATCCCTTCTCGACATCGTCCTCCAAGATCTGGTGAAGACCATACCCTGAAAAACTTTTCGGGGTTACTTCTGGATCACGTGAAACATCAGATGTGCTCAAGGTTATCGAGAAATTAGATTATTTAGAGTTGACCATTTTCCCCGAGAATATACGTCTTCAAAATCTGGCGGGGGAGATTCATCTGGAAATGACCTAGAATGACCTAATTAGATATAAAATTATCTAGAAATCACCATTTTCTTCGAGAATATACGTCTTCAAAATCTGGCGGGGGAGATTAATCTGGAAATGATC